>LTAE01005954.1:0-26898 GCA_001647135.1 Pontederia paniculata | reverse complement strand
TAAAATACCAAAAATATTAGTTTATCTTTCTTTTCATATTTTAGTTCTAGTCCATCTAATTTCCTACACAAAAGATCTTTCTCCTTGATTTCGGTTTGTGGTAGAATAGAGTTATTGGTGAATTTCTGATTTCCTTGTGGATTCGACCCTAAAATGCTATAAGAATAACCGTATACTTGCGATTGGAGTTGTGTGTTTAGGTTTATTTTTAAAACTTGTTGATAATCTGTTTTTCTGTCTAGGTGCCCTCAGGTCCAGAAAACCTGGTACCACCTTTATTTGGATGCACACGATTTTACCTCATCATATCCATACATTTCGATTTCTATATTTTCGAAATCTCGTTTGATTGTAACATTGAAAAATAATTTCCATACCAAGTTTAACAAAGGAGACGAATAATTTAAGTAATTAAGAGGATGAGGAGGAAATTAACTACACACTTATAAGCATGCACACTTACTAGTTCTATTAAATCTATGTGCAATATATGTATTTTATCGTTCGACAAATCAATAAATGATTCTACTACTAAATATTAAAATTTGAAATATCCAATTAAATTTTCATATTATAAAAGAAACATTTATTCCTAGTAGAAAATTTTAATTGTAAGTAAATACATATCACGTTGTCTTGCTGACATTTTTTATATATACATTTAGACGTTCACATTTTTCTTTCGAGCAGTACAATAGGCGTAAGCCCATCTTATAACACTATTGAGGTTGAGGTGCTTCCTCTTGCTTCATCCTTAATTAATTCGTATAGTTCTTTTGGACAACAAGAAAATATATTCAGGTTAGAGAGTTTTAAAAGTGTGCGTTTGGCGAATCAATCTGCGCATTAATTGTTCTCTCATTGTGCATATTGTATTACAACCTGTCGGGTAAGCAAACTTATTATCTCCAATGCTGAGTTGTGATGCTAGTCATGTGTGGGTCTCCTTTGAGTTAGTTGCTCAGCAACTTCTTTAGGGGTCGTTTGGTTCACAATAAACTGTAGATGGATTAAAAAATTTGTAATCCATCTTCTATTCTCCAAACCCTAATCCATATGGAATATTGTAGTCTTTCATCCTTTGAGAATACAAAAAAGTGGGTTTAAAGGTAGTCCAACATTTAATGATGTGTGGGCCCATGGTTAGTATTTTAGGTGTTTGGTAAAAAATTAAGGAATAAGACCTTAATTCAGGTCTTATTCCCCAATCAAATGCCCCCTAGAGTCTGTCTGAAAGATTAGTTTTTTGATGTGTTTTTCAAATGCAAAATGGAGATCCGTCTTGATGCCCCAAAATTCAGCAATAAGGGGAGTACTCACTCCTATATGATAAAAGAATCGTGTTATCCAATTACTTTTCATATCTCTTATAATACCACGTGCTCATGTAATTCCTAATTACCAGTTGATGATCTATCTATATTTAGTTTGTGCCAATTTCGCTGTGACTTCCTCTAACCAGCGTGGCTGTCATCATTTGAATGCGAAGCTATATCTTAACATGATCGTTTTTGGGCCATCTCAGAAAGGATGTATGTTGCATCTCCATTTCCTTATATTATAAGTATAACCTAATATAAACTTCCATTGTATAATTAGCCGATTGGTTGGAGGTAGATGGCCAAATCATTTTGATTATATCATATATGGAAGGGAAGGTCAAAAGTTGAGTTATTTTTATCTTTCCTTTCAAAGGACTAATTACTTATTAATGTACAAAATTATCTTCATGCGGGCCACATCAATGAAAAAAGAAAAAAAAAAAAGATGTCGGCTTATAATTTTTGCAAAGAAGCTTTGGCTATGTCATGCAAGCGTCAGCCTCCATTAACATGGAATCAGCCCAGGACAGGGGTTGTGTGCCAATGGTGGCTATTTTTTCTTCGCACCAAAAGCCTTTGGTGGCATGTCATATCAATTTAAACAGACGATGAGTAATTGAGCAACGTAAGGAATAACAAATTTTATTCAATCCAACAAGAGTGCTTACGCATTAAAAAAATATTGTAATGCTTAAAAAAATCCGAAATTATATATGCATCTTTTAATATTTAGGCTCCGTTTGTTTTAATAAAAATAAACTCCTAAAAATATTTTTTTAAAGAAAAAGTGAATAGTAAAAGTAGCGTAATCTTAGATGTTTGGTGTAAGATCTGAATATATGGATAAATTTATTTTTGAACATACAAAAGAAGATGACTGGAGGAAATAATCTTTTCTCAAAACATAATTTTATTTTTCAAGCAATAAAAGTCAATTATTTTTATATCTGCAAACATTAAAAATAATGAAATTATTTTTATAAATAATAATTTTATCGAAGTAAACGGATTAATTTTTTTCATGATCTAATACATTAAACCTTTTTTAAAACGTGAGTCCAATGGACTTAATTAATAATGATTATTCGTATCAACTTCTTATCTGCTCAGCAGAAATCAAGATGCATTGTTTTGACCCAAAAGGCCATCTCAAAGGAGATTTCCTTGGAAGTTAAACCAACCACCAACCTATACATACTTGCTTTTAATAATTATCTCTTTTGGACCCACTCCGAATAATGTTCAGATTAATTTCAAGTCACGATAAAATATATAATAATACTTTTATCAGACTATTAGTTTTAAAAATTAAATTTGAAGTCGTTAACTTTTATCGATATTGAAACATAATTTTACTAATTAATTATATCAATCAAACTTGATAAAAAAATTACGCTCGATAAAAAGATCATATAGTACAAAACTCACCAATTTATTTCCACAATTCTCTTTTAAAAAAAATTCCGCAATTCAACCATTTTATAAATTTCAGTCAGACTATTTAATCAAGAGTCAATATTAGGAATTTTAACAAAATTCACTTCCGCAAATTGTTGACAAGGCTCTCATCCAGTCGAGGAAGTCCCTTCAAATGGATTTGAGCTCGATCATACGTAAATTCTTCTTAGAAATCTTTGTAACTTTTTTTTTCATATATTTATATGCTTAATTTGAGGTCTCACTCATTAGGATTTGCCCATGAGTTGCCCATTTGAATTAAAAAAACATAGAATCAAATTTCAAAAAAAAATATTTAATTTTTTGTTTATTAATTGAATTAGAATACAATGCTAAAATTAAGCGTTGCTTTTAAAATTATTAAAGGTGATAAACATATTTCATATAAATTCGTGAGAAGTGAGCATCCTTTTTTTTTCTTTACAATATGTTAGTTATGAGATTATGCTTGTAAAGTGCAAAATTTTAAGAGTCCATTTGGTTCCAATTTTTTATTCCAAGATTAAGAACAGCTAACCTCAATAAATGTTCTAAGATGCTTAATTCATTAAAAATTTAATATCTTTGAGTAAAGTAAAAACACATTGCTCTCATAAATTTATGTATTTTTTGTAATAGACAATGTGAAGTTTATATATGTAGAGATAGATATAGATGTTTAATAAAAGAAATATGAGAATAAGTTTTTTTTTATGTTGTTCCTGAATTAAACGGGATCTTAATAATTATATCTAGTGTCAAGTTTTTAAAACTTTGATACGTAATTATATAATTTTTGAGTGTTAATCAGGATTCTTTTTATATTTGAGTTATATCTAGAAGAAGTAGAAAAAAAAACATTTGAAACCTAATATGCTCTGACAATTTCTTTGTTTTCTATAGTTTAATATTTATGTAACACTATATTAAAATGACTTCTAAGCGTACCGATAAAAAAATATTTTTTATTAAACTTTCATTTTTCTTATTATTATTCGCACGTAACAAAAGGTATTTTCATAAATGGTTGACCCCACCGCACATGAAATTTTACCATTTCATGCCATTTGACTCTCTCTCTCTCTCTCTCTCTCTCTCTATCTCTCTCTCTCTCTTTCTCTCTCTCTCTCTCTCATTCATGAAGACACGCACTCACACAAGAAAGAGGCAAAGGTAGTTGAACCATTCGAAGCCCACAAAGCAACGCGAACTTGCCACCGCTGTTACCTACTACTACTACTACTTCTGTCAAAGCGCCATTTCGTCAAACACCTTACGCCTCTCTTCCCTCCATCTCTACCTTTCCCTAATTACTCCCAATTCCCTCCGCCTTCCAAGGTCTCCTGCTTCCTGTCGCTTCGCACACACAGTTCTGCCTTCAACAAATCAGACCTTCGGCGCCGGCGATATGTCCACCGAAGAAGTCCCCCTCAAGGTCCACGTGGACGCGGGGCGAGGGGACGTCGGTGGAGGCGCCGGCGGCTTGCAGCCCATGGGGGTGAGTAGCAGCAGCAAGGCTTCAACTCCCGGGCCGCCGTCGGCGTCGGCGACGCCTCCCATGGGGAGGCGGCGGTCGGAGCCCTTCAAGAGATGGTTCCCGTGGCTGGTGCCGACCATCTTCCTGGTGGACGTCGTGCTGTTCTTTATCACCATGTACATCAACGACTGCCATAAGCACATCGCCTACAAGTGCGTCCTCCCCGGCCTCGGCCGCTTCTCGTTCCAGCCCCTCAAGCAGAATCCCCTTCTCGGTCCCTCCTCCGCGACGTAAGTCTCTTACTACTCTTTCCGTTCACTTTGTGAGTTTCCGATTTGCGTGTTGGATGTTCGTAGATATGCTTATGCATAATGTCTGTAGAACAATTCGTGTTTCTATTGTGTGTTTCAATGCTAACAGAGTTTAGCATCTTTGAACTGCGAGATGAATGGCTTTAGTAAGCATTGACAAGGTCAGATTTTTGTGAGGCTTCTTCGTGGATTGTTGGTAATGGAAAATCATAGTGGTTGCCCATGTCAGAGCTCGAATAGATAATTATAAGGCGTGGCTGTTGGTGCTTGTATTAATTTGTTTAGGTGAGAGTTGACTTGGTTTGCCCTTCAAAAAAGAGGGAAAATTAACATAAAAGAAAAATCTTTTGCTAGTGGCATAGGGGATGAAGACACGGCTGTCAGTTGATCACGTCGCCTTTGTGTTTCCACAATAATTAAAAAAAAAAAAGAATGAGAGAGGTACACGGTTTTACATGACATATTTGCTAGCGTCATTCTGATCCAATACAGAAGTTGACATGGAAATTGAGAAACGTTAATTTATGAATGTTACTAGTGCACTCACTGTATACTGGCCATCAACTTGAGGTCATTTCTTGGATGTAAAACATGGGGATGCCTTTTGAGGACTGCAATTAATTTCTTTCTATTTCTTTACTGTGAGATCCATTATATATCAGTTCAGGACTTGTAGAGCTTTAATCAAAATTTTCTTATTGGCTTCACTGTAATTCTATAGGAGGGTCAGGATAATTGACTTTTGTTATTATCGGGAAGGGCGATGTAGAACTGTGGTGGGTTCATTTCAGTTGTAGTTTGATAGTTTACTTTTGAGGATAAAACCAGGTTGGAAACCAAAGGAAACTACGCCAAAGAGGTTGTTGCATTAATATTGTTGTCAGAGTTGCTGTCTCAATGTGAAGCATGGGTGCCTTACATAAAAAATTTTCATTTCTGATACATGTAGATTTCATCACACCAGTTTGGAATTGGTTGATCACCACTGCTTTGGGATTATTAAGGCAGTGATGCTCACAACTTTGCCATTGGGAGAGGAGGTTGGGATAGGAGAAAAAAACAAGAGAAAATAAGAGCATTAGGTTCAACCCAAAATAAAAATAACAACATTGGGGGCAAGAGCAAAAAACAAAGGGTGTCCAGTAGGTTGGTTTAGAGAGATATGTGGGTATGTTGACACTCGATAAAGCTAGTTTGGGAGGAGGCAAATTTTTTTAGTTTATATATAACAATATATGACAATTGAAAAGATAAAATAATTATACATATTATATATGCATAGTTTATATATATATATATATATATATATATATATATATATATATGGAGTGCAACCAGGTATGAATAAGGGTAGTATGTTTACACTACAACTAACATGTTTTTACAGCCATGTGTAGTGAAATAATGTTTAGTCACACTACTCTTGTTCGCACCTGATTACACCCAACTTTAATTGCACCTTGATTTTTTTCCCATATATATATATACATATATATGTTTCTTTATTATTTTTATATAATATTATCTTCAAATATTTAAGCTTCCACAGTTCCACTTAAAATATTATATGTATTTCATTTTTTGGCCCCTTCCAAGTTTTTACCTAGCTCCCCTCTGTTTGTGTTTATGGTGGGTGGGGGCATTGTGTAATGACTAACGATCTCTCTTTCTCACCCGCAGCCATGCATCTTACTGGGAATAATTGAGGTGGGTTTAGCTTGTGTTTTCTATTTTCATTAGCATAGTTAAAACTTAAAAGTTTCATTGGCTGCCTGTTAGGGTGTAATTATATTAGAAAGAGGTTTGCAAATAAATATACAAAACAATCTGTTTTTACAGGAAATGCATATTAATTGTTTTTATTTAGGATATCCCCCAATACTGATGTTGATTTGGTTTTTTATGTGTCCCTAAAACCTAAATTTCTGATTATGTCTAACCTGTTCCTTCATGTCCAAGCTTTTCTTTGTATCCGAGTCTAGGTAACAGGGTCCTAATCACAAATAAACCATAGTCTAATATAAGGCTAAGACAATCCATCACAAACAAACTGATTCAAATTTCAGCAATTTCTTAAAATATTCGGACATGCAAAATCAAGGATATGATTGATATCAGTGTTTTTTCTGCGGTAGTTATGACAAGTTTCAAATTGTCAGGTTATTGAAGATGGGGGCATTGGACATAACAAAAGTTGCTCCGAGTCTGGGTAACAGGGTCCTAATCACAAATAAACCATAGTCTAATATAAGGCTAAGACAATCCATCACAAACAAACTGATTCAAATTTCAGCAATTTCTTAAAATATTCGGACATGCAAAATCAAGGATATGATTGATATCAGTGTTTTTTCTGCGGTAGTTATGACAAGTTTCAAATTGTCAGGTTATTGAAGATGGGGGCATTGGACATAACAAAAGTTGCTCATGGGCACCAAAGATGGCGCCTATTCACTTGCATGTGGCTACATGCTGGGATTGTGCACTTGCTTGCTAATATGTTCTGCCTTTTATTTATTGGACTTCAACTTGAGAAAGAATTTGGATTTGGTATGCACCAATTCATGATATTTGAAAGTTAATGTATAGTTTCAATTCAAAGCTGTAAACCATGTGTTTTCATATCTTTACACAACAACCTTTCTGTATGAATAATATTTTATTTATTTTTCTTTAAAAAATTATTTCATTTGTTTTTTTCTTGTTTTCTTCTGTGTACAACATCTACTGTTATATATGTAACTTACGAGACATGTATCTGAATTTGCTGTTTTTTAACTTTATTGCAGCTATTATTCAAACCAGAATATGTATCAAATATTTCTTGTTGTGTTTATACTTTATTTTGATTGGCCTTCGTAAGTTCTTGACATGTCCAAGCATTGAGAATGACATCTCCTTAGCAATCATATAAGATTGGCACTGAGAAGGACCTTTAACTATGTGGAAAATATAAATAACAAGCCTACATGATTTCTCTCACAGTCGTACCAATAGAAATTATGATAAGATTATGATAAATAAGATAATTTCTAAATCACATTAGTGCTTCTCTATGTTAAAAGATCATCGTTGGTATTGCCTGATTCAATCTACATGTCTACAAGTAATGAATAGAGCAAATAAACACATTTCCATGTTAGATATCAGTAATTAGTTAAACTGGTTCTATTGTGCTTCTTTGGCAGTGAAAGTCGGCCTGATATATGTCATCTCTGGGCTTGGTGGGAGCTTGTTATCTGCTCTTTTTGTCCAATCAAGTATCTCAGTTGGGGCTTCTGGCGCTCTTTTCGGACTACTAGGAGCAATGCTTTCAGAACTTATAACAAACTGGACAATATATGCAAATAAGGTATAGTGAAGAATGACACCAATAAAAGCAAGGATTGTTTGTTTCCCCTCTTTTGTTTGTTTATTTAAAGCTGCCTTTTTCTCCATTTCAGTTTGCAGCAATGTCAACTCTGATCATCATTATAGCAATCAACTTGGCTCTTGGGATCCTACCACATATGGACAACTTTGCTCATATTGGAGGATTTGTTTCAGGGTTCTTTCTTGGATTCGTAATTCTTATTCGTCCTCAGTATACATATATAAGTAAAAAAGATTCTCCTCTTCGATATCAGAGAGGACAAAGTAACAGAAGGCATAATGCTTGCCAATATACACTGTTGGCCATTGCTATTATTGTTCTAATCGTTTTGTGAGTACCAAAATATCCTTGTTTCCTTCAGGTTCAAGCTTGTTCATGCATTGTTTTTTGAAAGGTTGTTCATGCATTTTTATTTTGGTGAAACTTCATCTCTGCAACTTTTTTGTCTGCTTGCTTCTCCAATCTCAGTAGTCTGTGATCTAGCACACTAATGCTTCATAATTACCAATCTACATTACAATGTTTTTTCCATCATTATAACTTAATGACATTTTGTGGTGACTGAAGTAATTATTGATGCAGGACAAATTAGTTAGGAGTCCTAGGTGTTTTAGTTTAGCTGAACTCTCATTTATTTTAATCTTTTAGTTGGAGTCAAATAATTGATTGTAAAACTCTGAATATGCCTCAAATCTTTCTTTGTCAGTTAGTTAATCTGCTCACTTTATTCCAAAAGAAAAAAAAAAGAAGAGGAGATTGCACCCGTGCAGCTCAGATCATGCAGATCTGGTTGTCCATTTTCATATACTCTGTTCGCGAAGAATAAAATTGCACCCCCATGTTGACCATCAGATTTGAGCCCCTCACGTGTGCACAGACTCATTGGTGCGAGCTCATGCATACATACTTGTCATCACGAGTTCGCCACGCAATGTTCTCCGCCTCATTCCTCTGGATGGCTCGATAGCATGCCACGCTCTTTGCTTTGGTCCTCTCTCCATCGTGTTCTCGTTTTTGCTCTGACTGTCGGATCTAAATCCTATGGTCTAGATATGAGGCTACAAACTGATGCCTGATGGTATTGTAAATCATCACATCGAACTTTTGGTGTTCTTTTGAATTATTAATCTTTTTTTGAGACTTGCCCTAATGCTGTAATCTCCTTCACTATAATTCCTAGCTGCATCATTTACCCCTTGTTTAGTTTATCCAATCGTCTTATTCAGTATAAGACAACTTTCAGACAAATATTTTGATGTAGGATTATTAGGTTTAGATCTTGGTCTTTCGTTGTGGGTCCTTAATCTGACCGTGTTAGCTTGTTTAGTTTTCTTGTTATTTGGAACACTAGGTGTCTAGAACTCCATAAACTTCTGATAGTTGTTTGTAATTCTGAGTTGATAAATGGAAATTCTTTCTAGTTAATTTGTTAACCGGATAACCTACTTATTTATTATGGTTTGATTTAGTATTATGATTACATCACATTCAACCATTGCCTTTTAGGAAATCATTCTTCACCGAGTCATTTGCTGCTTTTAGAGAATCAAGAACTGACCTCTGTAAGGCGGCGAAGTAAATGATAAATATACTTGATGTAGCTTGATTCTGCTTTGCTGCTTTGTACGATGAATTATGATGCTTCGTCAAACAGTTCAATCATTTGTGATTTGCGAACAAAGAAATTTTTTCATAGCTGTTATTCTCTCTTTTGTCTTTATATTTTAGATGAAAAGGAGACGTGTGGCTTTATGCAGGTTTACTCTTGGTGTGATTCTGGTTTTCAGAGGGGTTAATGGTAACGACCACTGCAGCTGGTGCCATTACCTAAGCTGTGTGCCTACTTCCAAGTGGAGCTGCAAATCAGGAGGAACAGATACATGTGAGGTAATTACTTTGTCGACATTGTTCTAGTGTATTTGTATGGATTCAATAATGGTCTGTCCAGGTATTGTAGATTGGAATATCTGACTAACTATTTGTCTGGAATTTTTTGAACTAGTGATTTCGATGCCAGTTGTATGTTTCTTTGGGGTAGACTTACTTATTCTAATGGTTTCTTATTGTAGATTTTTCAAAGTGGAAATCAGTTGAATGTGACATGCCAAGGAAGCGGGAAAAGTGGGGTGTATCCCTTATCCAACACAAATTCAACTCAATATACCTACGATTTGTGTGTCCAACTTTGCAGTTGAGAAGCTCTATTTCGTTTCTCGTTCCATTGATTCCGTCCTGCACAAGTAGCCTGTACATGAATATATATCCTGTTTACTTCTTTCTCCGTTTTATATGTAATATAGTTTGATATGATATCTTTGATGTGAGAAGTTTTTTCTTTGTCAACCCCATGTACAGAAATGCTCTCGTTTCATTGGTTATATAGTTACATGTCGCTACTTCATTACACTTTCATAGAAGGGTATACCAAAGTGTCTTGGATTCTTTGCCTGCAGTTCGAGAAAATTTTATTGCCCCAATGGGACCTCTAGAAAATAGGAAATATGGGCCTCGAGTCAACTTTTGGCCCACAACTAAAAGATATGTATTATTTTCCTTGTATTTTATGTTTCCTTTTCTGAACTGAAAAACAAACTGGTCTCAAGCACTGGGTCTCTGGTGACTTAGACCTGAAAGTCCTTTTTGGGTCGACACTGCATCTAGTGCTGGCCCTTGTCTAAGCTTAAGAATCAACTGCTGGAAAGTGATTTAAGGGCATGCCATATGATTCAACGTTTTGCTTAGAATTGTCTGCTTCATGGTTCTCAATTGAATGCAATTGGAAGACTTCTCCACCATCATTAAGCTTTGAGAGACTGTAAAGCCATTGCTTCTGGCACTTGATCTGAGCTATCAGAAGGCATGCAACTTTTGGCCCCTGGCCTTGACCTATCCAATTCAGAAAGGACATGCATGCCTCTTTTCTGCACCATGGATACTGGATAACAGGTGTAAGGATTTTGCGGGGTCCATGGCCATGCTTCTGTTGGACCCTCTTGGTAAGAAACAGACTCATAATGGTTGCTCAAACTTCAACCTACATCTACCTTTTTTTTTCTTTGTTCACAGATTCAGTACCAGTCATGATGACTGTCTTAGGGCCATGGTGTGTCTTCTTTTACTCATCTCTTTCCTGAGGGGTGTTTGTTCTGTTGGTGTTGCTTGATGACTAAATTCAATCTTTTTTCAGTAGAATGACTGAGAATTTTGGTTTTCACTTTTCACCTTTGATTGGGGAATAAGACCAAGATTAAGGTCTTATTCCTCAAATTTTAACTAAACACCTCTTATTTTTCTCTTTGGGTCTCACAGCATTTAATGTGTGTACAGTACAAAAAGTAGAGAGTTAGAAAATTCATCTCAACTCAAGAGTTACTCCCGATGGATTAAGATATTCAGGAGGACCTAGGATTTCATTTTTACCTGACA
Organism: Pontederia paniculata; assembly: GCA_001647135.1. Lineage (NCBI taxonomy): Eukaryota > Viridiplantae > Streptophyta > Magnoliopsida > Commelinales > Pontederiaceae > Pontederia > Pontederia paniculata. The sequence goes on along the minus strand of LTAE01005954.1, from coordinate 15,552 downwards.
TCATTTTTTATATAGGTTTTGACCTCAGTTTTAGATGAGGTGATTCGATTGTAAAAACTACCCCTAGTAATTTGTTCTTGCAGGAGCTAGGAAGAACTTTTTGTCTCCCCTAGATGATGTCCACTAGCTATTCATTAAAGCATCCGGTAGGATGCAGTGGGTCTACAAACAAAAATAGTGCTTAAAACATCATTTTTTAAGGTTGGTGCCTTTTTGTATTCAAAGATCTTTGATCATTTTTCTTGCCGCAAATGAAAGTAATACTATTAATATCAGGCCTAGTCCTCACTAATCTGCTTGTGCTGCTTGTCCAAAGCTAAACTTTCGCTAATAAATGACAAAAGCTCTGTAGAAGTGTCCTGGTGGCTGAGAACTTGCCAACTCCACCGAGTAGCAGCAGCTACATGGACTCATACCTGATTTCTGAAAGTATTCAGAAGTCCAGCCTGGGAATTTCACAGGTTTATAACATTAGTATGTTTAACAGCCCCTGCTTAGATGACAGTATGGGAATTTTTGTCTCTTGACCACTGACATAGCAGGGGGACTCAGATCTGAGAGTAGATTAATAATGCCAGATAGGCAGATATAGGTTTATTAGTATGACAGAAATGTTGGGTCAGACAGATTTGAAACAGAGGATAACAGTCGTATACTCGAAGTTGAAGGCCTTATAACAAGAGCTACAGAACACAGTCACAGAGCAGTGAGTTTACTTTATGCCTTTGATTCTGCAGTTCTAAAATAAGAAATAAATAGAATTTTAATAAAATAAAGAAAACAGAATATTAATTAAATACGTAAAAAATCTAACAAAATAGACTACATAACAAATTCGAACTCTAAATAATACAAACATTTCGATATGAATTTACTCAAAATTCTAATGCAAGTTTCCTTTGAAAATAACTGGTGAACGTTTTACTTCTCAAAATAATTATGTGTTTGTGCAAAATTAAGGTACATTTGGAACCATTTTTTGGACGGTACATGGAAAAGATATATGATATATATATATATATATATATATATATATATCGTTAATCGGATAATATGAGTTTAATTTGTCCTTTTTTTTATTGGACGGATGCATGATGAGGTGTAAGTCGCGAAGATGTATATGCATATGATTAAAGCTGCCAAGACGGAATAATGCAAACAGTGCGCAAAATTTATTAATGGATCATCATGCATGCGTATGGATGACGTGCATGCACCGACAAAGTCTAGGAAAAAATTCTTTTTCTTTTTTCCATTGTTATCACAACTTTAGGGATCATTATTTATCATTTTAATTTAATCAAGTTTGATTGACACGAAATTAATAATTTTGAATTCACCTTTTGAAGTCGTTAATTGATTAAAGAAATATCATTTTGTTCTTTATCTCAATTCAAATGAGTCAAATGTTAATACTTCTAAATATTGAGAGATCCAAACGAGTAATAAAAAAGTAAATATTATTTTAATTCAAATGTAAATTTTTAGCAAAAATATTATGTATTTAAAAAAAATCGAACTCGAACTCTAAACATTATCAAATGAGACATGAAATTATTGATTGCGACAAAGCCCTACGACACTCCAACATATATTATCATTTGATTCCATTATATTGTCATGGTTTACTTTGTTTTTTCACGGAAAAAAATCTACATTCCCCTAAATTTGTGCTTAAAAACTCTTTTAAAATCATAAAATTAATCATAAAGAATGATAAAATTATAATGCATTGTTATTGTGAGAGGTTAGAAGGATTTAGGCACAAGTTTTAGGAGAATTTAGAAACATTCTTGTTCACATGACCTGTCTGAATGCTTCAAGCCATGTCAATATATAATCCAATTGTTGTAATAATAGTAATAATTATTGATAAAAAAAAATTCCAAGTTTGAGGCCTCCCTCTACAGACTTCAACCAAGTTGAAGATAGCAAGGAATTGAACTTGGAATAATTAGACTATCACGAAATTATTTATATTTTTAATTAATACAAAAGAGAATTTAAAATTGACGATGAGTTACATCCACCAAAGAGAGAGAGAGAGGTTGATGCGAGTGACCGGTTGCTCAAGAATAATTGCAAGATAAAATGCTCAAAATTATTGTGCATGAACATTGTTCAGGCCCAATGCTCCGCAACCCAGTTGTCGCAAGAGTCGAGATGACCTCGTCAGCTCCGCCGTTGGAAAATATAAATGATGCTTGAATTTTTCTCTCCCTACAATCTCACTCTTCTCTTCTTTCTTGTGCATATTAGGGTTTCGATGACCGCGATTGATGGACGATGCACAGAGTGGCGAATCCTTGAAGACTTGCAGCTCGACGATGACCACTACTTCGAAGCTGAAGGAAGATGATGAGATCTCGAAAGAAGATGAGAAGATGTCAAGATGGCGACCTTGAGAAGTGTAGATGATAAGAGAGGATGCAAGAAGGGGATTCGAGCTCCCGACACTCCTACTAGTCGAAGCCTATTCAATTTTTGTTCCAGATAAGTCATTTACATCTTTCCCTCTACTATTTATACTGTTCTCTTCATTTCATCCTCTTACAAGTTTTTAACATGCTTCTTTACGCAATTTTACATGATTTTTCTTGCCGATTTTTACGATTTTCATTATGAAGTCTTCAAATCGCTTGGGTTTGCTTCGATGCCTTTCTTCTCTTGCTTCTTTTCTCATGACTGCTTCTATCGCTTGGCTTCCTCCTTCTCTCTTCTTGTATGCTTTGCTGTTATCTTTTGCTTCTATGAGCTCTTCCTCTCCTCTGGTTGTGTTTTCCTTGATTGTGATTTCCTCGTCTTCGTCTTCTACTATTTCTTCTATTTTTACTGCAAACTCTCTTTCTTCCTCCGTTTTTGATGTTTCTCTTCTGAACTCTTCTATCCCTTCTTCCAGCTGGTGGGAGCTCATAACAATTTCTCCCTCCGTGGAGCAACTACATCGTCCCCGATGTGAGCTCTGGATAAGCTTGTTTGATAGCATTTAGGTCTTCTCAAGTAGTGTCCTCAAGGTCTTTTCTCGACCATTGGATTAGGATTTGAGTCACAAAGCGACCTTGTCGCCTAATAACACGAGTAGATAAAATAGATGTAGGATAGACTAGAGGACCCTCTTCAATCGAAAATTCTAGCAGAACTATTGGATCCTCAAAAGTTTCATATGCCTTCTTTAGTTTTGATATTTGAAACACCAGGTGAATGTTAGAATTTTTCAGTATAACTAACTCATAGGCGACAGTACCAATTCGTCGCCTTATTAGAAATGGACCATAAAATCTAGGAGAAAGCTTAGAGGAACCCCTTTGTGCCAATGAGGCTTGCTTATATGGCTGCAATTTAACATAAACCCATTCTCCAATATCAAATTCTTTGTCCAATCTATGAGCGACAACCAATACCTTCATTTTGTGTTGTGCTCTCAATAGGTTAGAATTTAGAATCCGCAACACCTCATCTCTGTCACTTAATTCTATATCCAGAGCTTCAACATTAGATTGCCCTCTGACATAAGTAGGTATGGTAAGGCGGTTTCCGACCATAGGCTACCTCAAAGGGAGTGAGCTGAGTGCTAGCATGAAAAGAAGTATTGAACGAGTATTCTGCCTAAGGTAGATACTTCACCAATGTTCGAGGTTGATCCATAGCAAAGCAACATAAATATTGTTGCATGCAACGATTGAGCACTTCTGTCTACCCATCCGACTGAGGATGATAAGACGAGCTCATATTTAGCTTGGTCTCGCTAATAGCAAAGAGTTCTTTCCAAAAGGAACTTAGAAAGATTGTGTCTCTATCTGATACAATAGTTCTGAGAATCCTTGTAGCTTTACTACATATCAAAAAAGAGCTTAGCTATATGATGAGCAGTGTAGTGGGTAGGTAGAGTCCCAAAGTTACAATACTTAGATAGACGGTCCACCACCACCAGAATCACTATTAAGCAATTAACTGCAAGTAGTGAAGTCACAAAATCCATAGAAATATCTTCCCAAATTCTCTTAGGAATAAGTAGAGGTTGTAGTAGACCCGAGAAGTACAATATTTAATTTGTTGACAACCCTTACATTATCTAAAAAATTCTCTGACTGCATTTTTTCATTCCACTCCAAAAAAATTGTGCAAAGAGCCTCTTATAAGTTTTAAGGAAACCCAAATGCCCTCCTCTTGGCGTGGCATGAAACTCTTGTAGTAAAATAGGAATCGTAGGAGAATAATGAACAAGAAAAAGTCAGTTGTGCTTGTACAGTAGCCCATTTTTGTAGATGAAATATGAGTTATGGTTCTATCCTGAAACAATTTCTTCAATCAGATGTCGTAGTGTCTCGTTAGTTTGGTACTCTGCCTTGAGCTAATCTACTTAAGTAAATATAGGCATTGTGAATCCACATAATTGTCTTTCTATCACAAACTATCGAGATAGAGCATCAACTATCTTGTTGTCAGCCCCTGGTTTGTAGACAATAGAAAAATCATACTCAATCAACTTATTCACATATTGTTGCTGCTCTAGAATTTGAATTACTTGTGTTAAGATCTCCTTCAAACTTCTATGATCTATTCGTATGATGAAACATTGTTCTGACAAGTATTGTCGCCATTTCTTGACTGATTCCACAATAGCCAATAGTAACAAATAAGGTAGTTGTCCTGCAGTAATACAACTCCAATCCATGTACCTCATGCATCTATCTCCACCACAAAGGTCTTAGAGAAATTGGGTAATTTAAGTATTGGGGCATACACTAACACCTGCTTAAGTTCTTTTCCTTGGTTGCTTGTTCAGTCCATTTGAAAGAATCTTTCTTAAGTAAATCGGTTAAGAGACTTGCAATGTTGGCATACCTTTTTACAAATCGTCTATAGTATCATGTTAGACCCAAAAAGGCTCACAGTAGTTTGAGAGAACTAGGAAGGGGCCATTTTTGCGCTGCTTCAATCTTACTATCATCCAATACAACCCCTTTCCTAGATACAACATGTTTCAAGTAGTCAACTTTGGATTTAGCAAAACTACACTTACTTTTCTTGACATAGAATGAGTTCTTCTTGAGACATTGTAGGGTTATAGAAAGATGAGTCCGATGAGTTTCCAAGTCTATGATGTATATCAATATGTCATCAAAAACATGATGATAAATTTCCTTAGATAAGGACCAAACAGACTATTAATAATGGCTTGAAATTTTGAGAGGGCGTTAGTAAGACCAAAAGGCATAACAAGGAACTCATAATGACCCTCATGCGTCCTAAAAGAAGCTTTTGCAATGTCCTCTGAATTCATTCGAATTTGATGATACCTTGCTCTGAAATCATGTTTAGAAATATAAGTAGCTCCATGGAGCTCATCCAACAATTCGTCAATTGTTGGAATAGGGAATTGATCTCTCACAGTAATACTATTTAGAACTCTGTAATCCACACAAAAAAACCAAGAACCATCTTTTTTCTTAACTAGCAGTACCGGAGAAGAAAAAAGACTAAAGTTATGTTGTATAATTTCTTATTCCAACATCTTCTTTACTGTTTTCTATCTCATTCTTTTGATAATTAGGGAATCTCTAGGGTTGAACATTAACTGGTTTACTTCGTTCCACCAAATGTATATGGTGTTATACTTCTCTGAAAGGTGATAACGTTGTAGAAGTAGCAAAAATAGTCTCAAATTGGTCCAATAGTTGTGTAATCTGATAGTCCATTTCATTAGGAATCACCTCAGAAGACTCAGGTACCATAGCCAATTGATAACATGTCATAACTTCCTTTATCTGAATCATCAACCTGAGTTGATGATGGGTGACTACCTTGGCCTATGTTTGAATTTCTCCTTTTAGTAATACATATTGTCCTTGCCACTTAAACTCCATAGTTAAGTCTGAATAGTCCATAGTAACAGGGCCAAGTTTCTGTAACCATTGGACTCCAAGTACTAGTCTTGCTCCCTCGATAGGAAGTACATAGCAGTCTTCAATGAATTGAGTGTTTTGAATGGTAACCTCAACCTTCGAGCACTACCCTTCACATTTTAGCTTATCTCCATTCCCTATCATCACTCTGAAATATGTAGATGGATTGATTTGTAATCCCAACCTTTTCATAGCTCTTTCTTGAATGAAATTATGAGTGAAACCACTATCAACTAACATAGTGACTTCATGACCTTTAATATTTCAATTAGTCATATAATATGTGGTAGAATGACTCCTGATAAGGCATGCAAGTTAATCTTCGGTGACTCTTTTGAATAATTGAGTTATCCTTCATCTAACACTTCTTGATTCTCCTCCGTAGCTAGCAACAATAGAAATTTTTGCCTGCATCTATGTCCTCTATGAAACTTCTCATTACAATTATAACATAACCCTTTCTCCCTTCTGCTTAACATTTCAAAGGTTGTCAACCTTCTAAGAGGCAAAGTTGATATCTCTCCTGAATTCTTTTTGTTTGCACTTGCCGAAGTTATTTTAGTTGAGGAAGAACCATTCGTTTTAGCGAGTCGTGACACTGTGTCTTGGTTGCTCGTAGATACTGACTTAGTCATAGTAGTAGTCTGCCCCATAGGTATGAAACTTGTCGTTCTTGTCTCTCCTTTTTTCCATAAACTTATCTTCCTATAATTTGGATATATAAGACTCCATGATCGAAAAAATTGAACTTCTCTTCTAATCGAGGGTTTAACCTTGATATGAAACAAGATAGTAGGAATGATTCATGAATTCCCACCACCCTGTTAGAAAGTCATTCAAATTGATTTTGATACTCAAGAACTGATCCTATTTGCGTTTGGACAAAGCCCCTTGGAAATCATCAAACTCAAAAGAACTTAACTTGATTTCTCGTGCTTTAATGAACTGTGACCATGAACTTAGCTTCTTGTTACAGTGCATCCACTAATATCACTGGAGAGCAGTTCCTTCAAATGCAAATGAAACCACTGTGATTCTAGTCTCTTCCGACACCTCATAGAAGTCTAAGAATTGCTCAGCTTTGAAAATCCACCCAAAAGGGTCATCGTCCCAAAATTTTGGGAATCTCTTATTTAATGTTCTTTAGAAATCCGCTCGTTGTTGAAGCTTGATGTGTTGAACTATTGATTGGTGTCAATTGTTTCGTCTGTTGATGATTGTTGTTATCTGAGGCCCAATGCTCCGTATCCCAATTGTCACGAGAGTCGAGATGACCTCGTCCGCTTCGTCGTTGGAAAATATATAAATGGTGCTCAAATTTTTCTCTCTCTACGATCTCACTCTTCTCTTCTTTCTTGTGCAAATTAGGGTTCCAATGACCGCGATCAGTGGATGACGTGCAGAGCGGCGAATCCTTGTAGACTTGCAGCTCGATGATGATCACTACTTCGAAGTTGAAGGAAGATGATGAGATCTCGAAGGAAGATGATAAGATGTCAAGATGGCGACCATGAGAAGTGTAGATGACAAGAGAGGATGCAAGAAGGGGGTTCGAGCTCCCGACGCTCGTACCGACCGAAGCCTATTCAGTTTTATTCCAGATAAGTCTTTTACATCTTTTCCCTCTCCTATTTATATCATTCTCTTCACCTCCTCTTACAAGTTTTTAACGCGCTTCTTTACGTAGATTTACATGATTTTTCTTGCTGATTTTTACGTTTTACATTATGAAGTCTTCACATCGCGTTGGTTTGCTTCGATGCCTTTTTTTCTCTTGCTTCTTTTCTCCTGACTACTTTTGTCGCTTTGCTTCCTCCTTCTCTCTTCTCGTCTGCTTTGTTGTTGTCTTTTACTTCTATGAGCTCTTCTTCTCCTCTAATTGTGTTTTCCTTGATTGTGATTTCCTCATCTTCGTCTTTTACTATTTCTTTTGTTTCTACTACAAAATCTCTTTCTTCCTCCGTTCATGTTGTTTCTCTTCTGAACTCTTCTATCCCTTCTTCCAGCTGGTCGGAGCTCATAACAGAGGTCAAACACATTTTAGGAAGGTTTTATTAATTAAGGATGATAAGATGATACAAATCATAAATAAGTGACAAAATAGAGCATGTAGCGGGAGCTCATGTCACCACATGAAATGAAGGTGGCTGAGGAGACTACATGCATGTTCAGGTCTTTCTGGTTCTCCTAAAAAATTGGTTAACTAAAAAAATTATTTCAGTTTAGTAATTCACCAAAATATATTTGTAAAAAAACTTATTAAATTCGCAAGTCTGAAATATACAATAAATAAAATCCAATTCTAAAATAAAAAAAATGTTAACTTTGAACATACTTTAAAGATAAAAAAACTTAATGAATAATTATGACACAAGTTGCAATTAAACAAAAAAATGTAAATTCAAAAATTAAAATATGGGTCCTACATATTTTTATGTGAGTGTGAATACACAGAATGTGCCTAATTGTGTATGCACGCTATTATTTCGTATATAACAAATATATATAATAATATAAATCTTTTTAAGTATCTATTAACATTAATTTTTAATCAAAAAAGTTATTAGCCAATTATCCGTAATCGTTCGAATAAATTTGACTAACAACTTATTATTCGTTAATTGAATTAAAAAAAGGAGAGAGATGCTGAATCTTTTGAGGTAGTACTGTCCAAAATATAAAATGGAGTTGCAATTCGAGGAGGAAGCTTCTGTGCACAAGAATTGTAGATGGCTCCTCCTCCTTCATGCACTAATGTGATGCCTCATGCATGTAATAATATATCCCAAGAGGGCAGCGTGCATGTATGCAGGAGCCAAAATTAATTATGCTCAAGGGTGCACGAATGAGTTATTCTTGAGGCATGCGATTAATACATATATAAATACATTAATTAATTTCATGGAACTTAAATTACTTAACATTTATGTGGAAACATGGACACACCACATACATACTTTGAAGCCAAGGGTGAATGCCACCTTAAAGAGAATCCTATGTAACAAAATGCAAAATGAGAGAGAGAGAGAGAGAGAGAGAGAGAGAGAGAGAGAGAGAGAGAGAGAGAGAGAGAAGCACATGGTGGGTTTGGGTGGCTTGTTTGGAAGTAGATTTCACTATTTCAGGGTGGAGTAATTTTTTGGCATCATATGGACTCTCTCTCTCTCTCTCAGGGTGGGAAGGGGGTTTGGTTGTTGGCATCAGTAGTTAATGCATTTGTCGGCTGGGATGGCTCTCCTTCTCTTTTTAATTTGATGGTTTAATATTCTCAGTAATCATTTATGTTGGCCTACTCAATTCGCGTATTGATAATACCACATGATCATTAGATTGCTGATACAGATTCACAGACCTACTCATTCTTTTAGGTATTTAAATAATACACAGTTTTTTTTTCAAACAAAGATAATTTTGTAATTGAAAGTTTGACAAATTTATTTATTATGTTATATAAAACGTTTGTTTTGACAAAAAAAAATATTTGACATAAGCTTCGTCTTATATTTTGTGATAAAATATCTTATAAGTAACCTCCTCAAACTATCTTCAAATTTTAGATCTATTCGTAAACTATAAAATTAAGCATGCATAAATAAATCTAAACTTTTTTCGATCAATTTCATCCACTAATCTAATTTTCTATTTCTCTCTCTCCTCTTCTTAAAGTTTTTCTATTGCTCAATTGAAAGTTTTACTCTCTTCTTAAAAAAATACTTCTTCTCTTTCTCTCTCTCCTCTTCTCTCTTGCCTCTCTCTTCTCTTTCTCTCACTCCTCGTCTGCGCATAAGAGAGACACCAAAAAAGAGTAGAGAGAAAAAAAGAGTGTTTTTTTAACATAAGGATAAAATAGTAATTTAATAAATTAAAATAATATAAAAAATAGAAAATCAGGTTAGTGGATAAAATTGGTCAATCGAAAAAAATTTAAAGTTATCCGATTTTATAATTTAAAGATAGATCTAAAATTTCACGATAGTTCGAGGAGGATAAATGAAAATAACCCTATAAGATATTGAACCAAATATTCAATTTATAATGACAAAGTATGCAAGATGTAATCTAACATGTTATAAGATAGTTTACAATGAAAAAGACAATGAGGCAATTTTTATTATAGTTTTTAAAATGTTCAATTTTTTTTATAAAACACACAAACGGAATTAATCTCTTATATATTTAGTAAATGAATGATGAAGACTTCCCAAAAAGTCTCAACACAAACCTCGTTGCCTTTCTTTTTTAAGCCGACCACTTCTTGTCTCGAACCAAAATTACACTTTTATTAATCTTAAAAATGTCACATTGACAATATAACAAATAGAAGAAAAAAATGTAAAACAATTACCATCCACATTTAGGGATTGGGTTGGTGACTTATTACGCTCCATGAATTTGTTATTATCAGTGACCAATGTGATCACTATTGCCGTATACTCGATCTTGTCTTTGTTGTCCGTTGATGGCCCATGGCAGTAGAGAATAAATCATTGCATATGTTCACTTTGATCACACAAGACATCATAATGTTGCCACTGATACGTACGGTCGTGCTCCTATCCTGATAGTCATCCAGGTTCATTCCGACGCCTGGAGAGGGACAAAGACATCTAGGACATATATATATGACAAGAAGATTAAAGGAATGAAGTGATATACAATGAGGAAGGAAACTGCATGTTCATCATGTGCATAACGATCAAGGTTGATAGGGACAGACGATGGCATAAGCATCATCCTATAAAATGAATGGGATCCATCCGGGAGTCCCCATCCGTTCTATGAAAAACCTTCTCTCTTCAATTGATTTCAGAGTTGACTAAATGCCGATGAACTATTTTTTGCTCCACAAATAAATTGTTATAGCGTTGATCTCACCCACTTCATTTTTATCGTCCCGACCTTAGTTGACATCCAATTATCGTCGGATAGACCTATAATGACTTGTCTTGGTGATCAATCGCCATTAAGGAGGATCACATGTGACATCTCGCCGAACTGACGACACAAATTCCTCTAGACAAAGGTTCTCAAAATATCGACTTTTTTACGATCTATCTTATGATTTTTCCTATATTTAAACTCTACTAATCCTATGATCTAATTCATAGGATCTTTTTTCATAAAACATCATTAGGCACAGTAGTTGTCTGGACATCTAGGGTTAAAGCATGATTTTGGTGCGGGCCGCGAGAGCGGTACCAAATCGAGGCAAACTCTCCTCGCCCTATCGTCGATCTTGTAACTCTCTTGCGATTTTGAGTATGAACTCAATCTTAACAACCTTGCTCCAACATCATCGCCGCTTCTCTTCGGACACATCAAATAATCGTGAAATCACCGCCTACAAACTTCCCTTGGTATCGTCGATGACGGGTACTGATGTGGGATAAAAGCGGCACAGTAGCAAAAAGTTAACTTCTGCAGGCCACCGTAATAATCTGATACACTTAATGTATCAAAATTGTCACGCAAAGAGAAAGAACAAGCTTGAAATAAAATTTTCAGGCCAACACAGAACCAGACGAATCTGTTCTGCAACTTGGAAAACACCAAGCGTTTAATAAAGAAATTTTATTTCTGAGATCTGAATAATATCCCCAAAATAGTTCTCCAGAACCTATTTTATAGGGTTTCAGAACACTAATTTCATCCCCAACTAGGACTCTAAACAGAATAGGAAAAGGAAGACTCCTAAAAAAATAAAATAAGACTCCTAACATAAATAAAACAAGACTCCTAACATAAACAAAATAGTATATTAACATGATCTAATCTAACAAATCTAACTAGGACTCAATTCATAACTTGAACTCCAAGTCATGCATACAACTGAGGCATGACTCCTACATCAGTCTCTCCATCTTGAAAAGAGCTCGACCTCGATCGACTAGCATCAGGTTTCTCTGGCACATACTCAAACAAATCTGAAAATGTTGAACGACGAAGAGATCCCAAAGCTATGGGGCAAGTCAACCACATAGGCATTATCATTGATTTTATGAACAATTTTGCAGGGACCATACTTCTTGGCTTTCAATTATTGTAAGTACCAACAGGGAAACACTCATGACAGAGAAAAACCATGACCAAATCTCCCACCTCAAAACCTTTAGCTCGCCGATGTTGATCTACTGAGGCTTTGTATTTAGCATTAGAGCTCTCTATGTTGCTTCTTGTATGTTCATGGATCCGTAATAGGTTGGAGATGAGATTCTCCACTGAGGCAGAGTTATTATCTTTTGTAATGTCGATAGCCAAATCAAGAGCCTAGCGAGGTAAACGGCCATAAACAGCTTGAAAAGGGGCCTTTCCTGTAGTTCGACTTTGCATACTATTGAAGGCAAACTCGGCTTGTGCAAGGGCAAGATCCCACTGCTTGGGCCGATCACCAGAGATTGCATGCAACAGATTACCCAAGGATCTATTGACGACCTCAATTTGACCATCCGTCTGAGGGTGACAGGTGGTGCTATAATTAAGGGTGGTGTCAAGACGTTTCCACAATGTTTTCCAGAAGTGTGAAAGGAACTTCCTGTCACGATCGGAAGTAATTGACTTTGGAATCCCGTGTAGGCGCACTATTTCGCGAAAGAACAAGTTGGCCACGTTGACGGCATCTGCGGTGCGCTTGCAAGGGATGAAATAATTGCTCTGATACCAATTGATGTGGGATAACAGCGGCACAACAGCAGAAAGTTAACTTCTGGGGGTCACCGTAGTAACTCGATACACTTAGTGTATCAAAACTGTCACGCAAAGAGAAAGAACAAGCTTGAAATAAAATTTTCAAGCCAACACAGAACTAGATGAATCTGTTCTGCAACTTGGAAAACACCAATGGTTTAATAAAGAGAATTTTATTTCTGAGATATGAATAATATCCCCAAAATAGTTCTTCAGAACCTATTTTATAGGGTTTCAGAACACTAATTTCACCCCAACTAGGACTCTAAACAAAATAGGAAAAGGAAGACTCCTAACAGAAATAAAACAAGACTCCTAACAGAAACAAAATAGTAGATTAACACGATCTAATCTAATAAATCTAACTAGGACTCAATTCATAATTTGAACTCCAAGTCATGCATACGGCTGAGGCATGACTCCTATATTAGGTACGCAACGGAGAAGACAATGAACAATGTTCTTCTCCCCTCACTCGATATTAATTGTAATCGTTGGATCTTTTCTTCTCTGTTTAATCTTGATTTTCACTTTATACATATATTTTTTATCTGATATGTCATGTCCATAGATTAGGCATTAGATCATTTACTTTTGATAGTAATTTAATTTGGATCGTCATAATTCTTATCAAATCGTAGGATCAATTATACTATAATCTTGATCGTAGTTCTATTGTTTAATTACAATCATTGGTGCATGTTAGATTTTAATTTCAACCGTAAAACTCCATTTTTATCTGAATCCTAGGATCTGTATTCTTGTTTTTAATCTTACCCGTAGATATATTATGTTAAGTTGAGTAATATTAGCCATTGATCAATACACATATTTAATCTCGGCCATTATAATACACCTTCAACCTGATCTGCAGGTTTTATTTGTGTTTTTAATTGTAAACATGGATCTAACATATTATGTAAGTTCTAATCCGAAGAGATATATATGCTTTTTTATCTCAACCGTGATAACTCTATTCTAATCAGGACCGTATGATGAAACATATTAAAACAATTTTAATCTTGACCATAAACCATTTTTATAAACTTTTGGCCCATTTCTATTTGTTTATTTATTTATTAGTCAGATGTTATTTTTTATTTTTTTATATAATTATTGTTTAATACTTGTTGTCTAATGCTTTAGATAAAATATTAGTCATTTATATCAGATTATTAGAACTCTTGAACATCATGCCATTTTCGAATTCTTATATTCCCTTAAATTTTTTTTTCAGAAATTACGTAAACATTACTTTGGAAATTACTTTTTGGTATTTAATGTTATTTTGACTAATATTGAATTAGCAATTTTTCTATTATTGCTGAATCACTTTGTACACTATTTTTACATACAATTTATAATCTTTATGAATATAACACACACACACACATATATATATATATATATATATATATATANATTAGCAATTTTTCTATTATTGCTGAATCACTTTGTACACTATTTTTACATACAATTTATAATCTTTATGAATATAACACACACACACACATATATATATATATATATATATATATATATATATATATGTATTTATCTATCATGGAAAATATTTTTTAATTTTTATATCTTGTCGAAAACATTTTATCCTTGCAAAATTTTAGAAGACATAATTTTCGAGAATATTATCAAAGAAATTTCAAATTTTATAAAAAAAGGTACTTTACAAAATATTTATTTTACTTATTTTCTTTTTTCTCCATAAATGTTATTCTACAAATATACTAATACCGGAAATACTATTTTTCAAAATATATTATTATAAAAAAATTAATTTAAACAAAAGGTTATTTTTTTGTAATTTTGAAATCGATAAAATTATATTCTCATCAAGATTTATAATTATTTTCTGTATGTATTCTCTTCAAAATTAAAAGTATTTTCAGTTAAATTATTTCTTAATATGTATCCTAGAAAATAGTTTTTCAAAAATTAGAAGTATTTTCGGATAAAGAATTTCTGAACATTTATCTTAGAATTTTTTTTGTTACTTCTTGAAAATTAAAAGTGTTTTTTGGATTAAGTAATAATTGTCTTTATTATATTATATATATATATATATATATATATATATATATATATATATCTTGATAAATTTCCTAAATATGAATTTTATCTTAATATTTTTTCACATTTTATCACTATACTTAAATTTTATTTTATAGAAATATGTCAATTTACAGCCATTGATCTAGTCAAAATGAATAATTTTAACGATACCAACTATGACACTTGAAGTTGTAAAATTAAGTATGGACTAGTTCACAATGACATACAAGATTAAATAAATGTGGTCCCACCAACACTTCTAAAAGGAGCCACTAACGAACAAAAGTCAACTCATGCAACAATTATAAAGTAAATAAAACTTAATAATGAGAAAATAATTTTCATATTAATGTATAAATGGAGAATGATTTTATAACGATTTTGTAAAACATGAAAACATTTATGTGTTTTGGAAAACTTTAAAAGAAATATATGCATTCAAAAGAGATATGAATGTATACACCACTTGTAAAATGATGTCGAATGATAATATGTGCTTTATAATCATTTTAGAATCTTTCATTTTTCTTTGACATGACTGTCACGATTGTCCAATTGTTGAATTACCCTTTATTTTAATTATTAAGCAAGATATGACCACCTAAAAGATGAAAATTGATGTCTTTATAGCACAATGTACTATTTGTAAAATATGGAATAATCAAGAGGCCAGAATTGCAATTTCGAAAGAACGCCGTGATATCTCTCTCATTCTCTCTCCGCGTATCTAAAGTGAGTACCTAAATTTGCAAATCACAAATCACACATCATCACTTTTCATCTAAGTTTAATCTCACATTCATTCCGTAGAACACAATAGAACACGACATGAATGTTTTGATTTAATGACCCACATCTCTCTCTCTCTCTCTCTCTCTCTCTCTCTCTCTCT
>LTAE01005953.1:11649-26900 GCA_001647135.1 Pontederia paniculata | reverse complement strand
TTGGAAAACGCGTTCCAAGTTGTTAGTGGAGTTTGCCTGTGGATTTTCGGGGGCGAACACGGACCGTTTTACCGAACACGGCCCGAGTTGGTACTTGATTTCTGAAAAACCTCGTCTATTGCTGTATACTCCGAATTCTACGTAGTTTTGGCTTCTTTTGCCTGAAAATCACACCAAAAAGAATATTTGGGTAGTTTCTGACTCAAAGATAAAATATAAAGAATAAAATACTAAAATGATAAATAAACCTATACTAAATGCCTAAAAATGACATGAAATAGATGCGTGCAACATGTATATTTTTGCTCGCATAAGTGCTCAACACAATCATACTAGATATGGTCTACTCGAAATTTTCTCGGTCAAAAAAGTTGACTTATAACAACTATGATTATATCAGTCAATGCATATGCATTGGCCAATACTGGCAAGTCATACTGTTCAATAAGGGTGTATTGATCAATACTGATAGGTCACATTAATTAATATAGGCATACTCGTCAATACTAACAACCCATATTGATGAATAGGATATGAGATTTTGAGTATAAATAATTAATAATGATTCAAATTAGATATTTCAGGATATGTTATGTCATTAATTCATATGTTTATGATCTATTTAAATATTCTTTGATGGAGTGATATATTGAATTCACATAGGTACGATATGCATGCTCAATCATAAATATGATTAAAAGATGAACAATGTGATACTTTTATTGTTGTTTGATGTATTGTAATAAAAGTTGAGTTGAGCATGGGTGAATGCTTGTCATCCAAATGGTATGGGTGATTACTTATTTGGATTAAGTTCTTAAAATTCCAAAGGGACAGAAAGAGGTGCAAAGATGCATCCCTAGCCTGATCAGCCAAAATAAGATGTGCATGATGACCCTCAATCGAATAACATATATAATCAAAGTTTGGATATGTTATGTAACCACGAGGATGACTTATGTGAAGTTAGATGATTAACTTTTAAGATTTATCACGTGGTAAGAAGATAAAGATGAATAATAATATGAATGATAAATCCAAGCTAAAATAAGATAATTGCATTGAAAACCAATGTTAAATATGATGTTCATATATAAGATGCATTATATTGATAATGCTAAGTAAAGTTAAGATGAACTAAAGATACATTATATTGATAATTCATAAATCCCGAAGCCCGTGTAGAGGTACCTACAGCTGGATCCGTCATCTTGGCAGGAATTTCTTCAAAATTGGGAGCCAGATGATTTGTCCAAATTCGACATCAACAAGCTAAAATAAGAAAGTAAGCAAAATAAAAGATAGGCTTAAAGTTAAGCAATGAGCACAATGCTCTAAATTTCCAAATAAAAAAAAATTAACGATCATATGTTGATCATAAGCTAGAGTTAAAGATCGTGTGATATGTTTCATGCCATGACATATAAAGGCGATATGATTTACTCATTCTTCGACTTTTACATACTTTAACAAGATGAATGTCCCATACTTATAGGTATTGCAAGTGAGAATAATAATGTTGCTTAAGATGATAGAGTTGCTCATGACCGATGATGCACATGAAAAGTTGGTCTTGTATTAGAATTATTTTATATTATGGTTTTCTTTTCATTATTTATTGAAAGACAAAGTATGACCTTCAGACAAGTGATCTATATTTCATTTAAATTGTCAAGTGACCTTTATGAACAACATGGTTTATGTCATGTCAAATATCACTTTGAATGGTTATGTCAAGTTCATGATTCAAGTTTATTATTTTAATTAATTCGTATTTGTGTCATAATCTTATAAGTCTCCTGTTGATTTTTTGTCTCACGTTGATCTACATCGTTTGCCTTACTCTTCTTTCTTGTGTTAGTTGACTATGAGTCAAGACTTAAGTCAAGATATTTTATCCCATATCATCCCAAAAATCACTTCAAGTATGTGGTAATCAATTTGTATGCATGGTAAAGTACGATTTCGAGTAGTTACATATCACAACTGCTTAAGTTGATAGTAACATAATAAAAGGTCATTTAATGTCGTCTCCTAGTGTTTATAATCTATATTTTAATGACAAAGGACCCATTTAACTAAATGGATTTAAAATTAACCGATTTTAATTGTATTTGTCAATTAGCTTCTCTTCTTATCTATGCAAATGATACTTTTTTTCTCAAAAAATAAGCTTCACATAAACTAATGTTCACACAAAATGGATACTTATTCTATGTCAACTATCTAGTCTTGTGATGGAATAACCATGGTATCAAACAAAGCTCTGGCTTAATTACAAATATTGACATTTTTATAACTGTGATGGCTTTATTACAAAATGAAAATAAAAGATAAAAAAAACCGTTCTATAGAAAATGGGACATTAATTTGAAGTGTGAGTTGATTAGCCAATTAGGTTTGAAATGTGAAAGTTAGAACATCATATTCTAAAGTTTTGAAAGAATTCCTTTTGAGTTAGTACTGGGCCATTTTATTAGAGGATAGAAAGGTGGATAACTAGTTATTCCGAAAAAATCGGCCGAATTGGAGTAGAATAGAGTTAAACCATATTTTTGGATGCACAAAAATCAACACATGCTTAGCGTCGTTGTTCGGTTATTTATTTTTCAATTATGATGAAATGCAAACATTCCGCTTCTTGCATTGTAGGGCAATAACATGTTTTCAGTTATCTAAATTCAAAATATAGATTATTATAGTTAGTCATTCTATTATGATCAATATTTAAATAAGTTTTACTTGATTTGGATATATATAATAATATTCTGAAATGTGATTTTATTATTTGGTTGAAATTAATAATTTGATGTAAGTGTTTATTCAGAACAAAAATCATTATCATTTATTAGTAAACATAATTATTTAATTTATGGTCTTTTAATAAAATATATTATTTAATTTACTAAAATAATTTATCTTTTTTAAATACTTATTTATTTCAATAATTACTTTTCTATCAATATATTTTTAATAATACTTTATTTACTATTATGATATTAGTTTCAAATTATTTTAGTTTAATAGTTTTGTTTATATTATTTGACTATGTGTAATTGGAATTATAAAATGTGAATCTTTATGTTTAAGTATAATTTAGAGTATGTGATATTTATTAAAATAAAAATTATTAGTCTCTTAGTAAAAGTTTTTTTCTCGGTAAAGGGGAAGGGCCTAGGACTCGAGAAGGATTAAACTAATTGAAATACAAAACACATGATGGCGCAGGCATTCCTGCATAATCGCAAAAAAAAAACCCAAGTTCGTGGGGGAACGGGTTAGGATATGTCAATCACGGCTTGAGTTGAGAGATCTTCAGGCGAGGTGGTCTGCTGCCATATTTGCCTGTCGTAGTACATGTATTATGTTGATGGATCAATCCCTAGCCATGAGGTAGTTAGTTGCCGCAACTAAGTCGGCTATGTGAGGGGGCCGTCGATGCGCCATTATTAATAAGATGGACTAGGATCTCAGAGTCGGACTCCAAGATGACTCATTTATACAATTTCGACCAGGTGAACTCCAAGCCATCAAGAATGCTCTGAAGCTCGACTTCCAATGGTGATACGGGGCCAATGCTGCGTAGGAAGCCTACTAGCCATTGACCACATTGGTCGTGAATCAGACCTCCTGCACCTGAGTGCGTTGACCAAATGCAATCGTGGAGGAAGCACCATCACTATTGCATTTTACCCAACCATGAGCATGATTACACCATATATCTAGTCCTTTGGGGTTGTCGTAGAAGTTAATTAACTCTGTTTTTTTTGTTAATTTGATTAATTTTATTTTTTTTATTATATTTTCTCTTCTTTTTTGTTTGGAATGTAAATGAAATTTTAAAAACTCAATTCTTTATTTTGGCTAATTCTATCTAGTAGTTTAAATTTTTTACATACGAACTATTGATGCAAACAATTAGATATTATTTTATTATTAGTTTATAATTCTACGTCAATTTATAAATAATTTATTTTAGTAAAAACAATTTCTTTTGTTTATTTATATTTTATTTTAGTGTATAATTCTACGTCAATTTATAAATAATATGTTTTGCAATTATGTTGTTATTTTATATCTTTGTTTTAATTTAACAACTTAGTCATATTATATATTTTATTTGTTAACTTTTGTTTAAAATAAATTATAATTGTGTTTCATAGAATTAAAGATTGATTAAATGAAATCAATAACATTTTTTCTTCATTCTTCTCGTGCAACCTACAACAAACTCTTTCTTTCTTTGTCTCTTCCACTAATTCCGTGAATCTCAACCACACATTATATTTTCCACAATTTATATTTCTCACTACTTTTTCTAATTTAAAATTTGAATTATACTATTTTCAAGGAATCTCATTTATAAACATTTTAGTTTGTTTTTACTTTTTTATAAGTATTTTTATATTTAATTATTATTTCTAAAAGTTATTATTTTATCTTTTCTTTGTGTCATTTCTTCTTTTATTTTTGCTTTTAAATTTTTATCTTTGTTGTAAGTGCAATTATTTGTAAGTGACTTTTCAACATAAATTTTTATGCAATAAATTTAATCAAAAATATTTTATTTTTGAGGTGCGTGACCAATTGCTTCTCAAACATTTGATGGAGTTTTTCTTTGTAGTCATCAACAACCAACTAGATGCAAGCACGACGAAGTTCGAGATCTTCTTCGTCGTTGACGATGCCAGCTTGTTATGTCAAGATACGATGTAACACCTCAATTTTTTTAAATAAATAAAAATAAAATAAAGGGGAGATATGATAAGATAAGAAAACATATATTTGGTTAAGATTATGACAAAGAGTTTGAATTGAAGTCAAATTATTATATTTTCTTATTAATTAAATATCCCTAATCCTATGTTAACTATTTTTAAAGGAATCATAATCATATGAAAGATTTATCTAATGGAATTATAATCAAAGTTATTCTTGAGTCCTAATTGTATTCAAGTTCCATCTATGGGTGAAAATCCTTCCCTATAAATAGGACCCAACCTTTCCTCTCATCTTATATTTTTTTCTCTCAAGCTAAAGGCATCAGAAGTCCCCCCGCCTTTCTCTCTCTCCCTTTCTATCTCTCTCTCCTCGGTGGCGCATGGGAGGAGAAAAGGCCAACACGGACCGTGTAAAGAGGAGACGCGGGCCGTGTTGTCATGAAAAAGGAAGAAGACAGATCGTGCACACATACCACATTTCAACTAGGCGTTGGAGTACTGTGAAGAACTAAGGAAATAGGTCATGGACGAGTAGGACATGTACCGCGTCGTGCTTGCTTGTCCAAGTTGTTTTAACATCGCGAAGAACGAGGCCGATACAAAATCGAGGTATGTAATTAGGAGGATCAACTTTAGAATTTTTCATATACGTATGACATAGTAAAAGAAAGATTAGAGAAGATAATGATTTAATGAATAATTGAAAATCGAACACCGACCGTGTTCCCCATCACACGGACCGGGTTCATCGGTACCAGCGTGATACACGTTGGAAATGGACCGCGTTCATATGAACACGGTTCACGTCCTCTGGGAGGACGATCGCGTCATATTCGACGCGTATCGTTCCGACCACGACTGTGTTTCCCTGGACGAAACTATTCGTGCGCCTTCAGACACGGGCCGCATTCTCGGAGTCTTAATAATGCCTCAAAACGATTGCGTCCCTCTCTGACGCATGCAGTACCTTTTCCTGAATAGAATATTGAGCCTGAGGAAACAGTAGATAAAATAGTCTGCGTTAACCCTAACACGGTCCGCATCTCTTGATTAAAAGATTTGATCGAAATGATGGTGTTTCTTTTAGACACGCTTGACCCGGTACCCAACACGGGCCGTGTCTCACCTGACGTGGGCCGTGTCTCGAGATGATTGGTGTAATGTTCGATTGATTGATTGAACTTGATTGAGGTAGGATTAGTATCCTCTCACGTGAACTTATCATAATAAGTAATAAAGACATAAAAGATGTTGCTGATTGTGTTTGAATGAATGTCATGAAGAGGACGACCCCGACGCACTAGGAATTTATTTCCTCCTGTTTAGGGTCTCGTACCCTCTTGTTTAGGGACTTGTCCCTCCTGTTTAGGGGTTCATCCCCTCCTGTTAGGGTTTTATACCCTCCTGATTATTTGATGGGTCTAGAGTTGACCTCATGGCCTAGCTAGCAATCCTAGTGCCGGATCGTTGAAATCTTCATGTACTGATAATTGCTCATTATTGACTGAATTGAAAGATGCTACCAAGATGAATGAAAAGAAGTATAATGAACTGAGCTTGAACACAATGATGTCTGTACACCATGAGAGTTAGGTGTAACTGATGTTCTTGCCACTGTTACTTAAATGAAAGATGAAGGAGATTGATACTGATAGACTTATGCCAATGAAAGAAAGAGGTAAAGCAAAGTAAAGAAAAATGTAAAGTGATTGAAAGCAAAGTTAATATTTTATAAAGATGATTGTATGACATAACCTGTTCTCTTTTATTTGTATCTTCATATATGT
This sequence comes from Pontederia paniculata, assembly GCA_001647135.1. Lineage (NCBI taxonomy): Eukaryota > Viridiplantae > Streptophyta > Magnoliopsida > Commelinales > Pontederiaceae > Pontederia > Pontederia paniculata. The sequence continues at coordinate 20,392 of LTAE01005953.1, read as the reverse complement.
TTTACCCTATTGAATTATTATCCTATACATATTGGGCTTCATTGCTCATGGGAGGATTGTCTTCCCTGTATTTTGATCCTGCAGGAAAATAGGTATAAATAGATGATAATTGCACAGCGGTAGCTTGATGGTATTCGCGATGGATGGCTTGCACATGGCATAGGCCTTGATTATAGGTCAAGTATTGGCTTCCGCAATGACATGTTTATAGCGTTGATCAGTGGATTGGTCAAAAGACACTACAACAAAAGCCCATATTTGCGTCCAAATATTTGTGAGGGTCTGAATATCCAAATCAGATTTTAATTCCCTCCACATTTTTTTCCCTTTGGTTTTCTCTCTCCTCACATTTTCATTCTCTTCTTCCTTGGATTTGGCGGCGGTGGAACTTTCTTCTTCCTTGGATCCAGCGGCGGCGCATCTCCGGTGAGTCTCTCTTCTCCGTTTTTTCCTCCAGCGCTGCACCTCCTCTTCTACATTTTTTTACTTTCCCTCTAGCGGATCTATGTCGGATTGGCGCCAATCCAGCCTGGATGTGCCGGATCCGCACCAATCCGGCAAGGATCTGCAGGGGCGCACCCGCGGGGCGTCGTGCAGCGCGGGTGCGCCTCTACGCGCCCCTGTAGGAGCACGCCCCATTGCCCCGATGGGGCATGCTCATGCAGGGACGCACCTCTGTGCTATCCTGCAGGGGCATGGCCGCTGGGGTGTACGACTGCCTGATGCAAGGGCGCGCTCGTGCAATTTCAGCTATTTTCAAACTTTTACATGAATCTATTTTCAAAATTTATTAGGCTTCTATTAAGTTATTTTTGTGTTTATTCTACCACTTGAGATTCAAGATCATGGCATGTGCAACTGTATACTCTAGTGAAGGATTCTATTATTCAAACTTCATCTTTTTTATTCAGAAGAATTGCTTTCCATTTTTTTCTTTTCTTGTTTTGTTTAATTCCAAATATCATAGAATCTTATTTTTAGCAAATTCAACTCTGTCTCCTGCATCTGGTGTACCTCTGGTGGTAACGAGAATACAAAGGTTGTTGATATTATGAAAGTACTTTCACTTATTTGGGTGGGTTTCATTGCAAACTTGTCTGTTGTTGAAGGTATATAACGCGTTGTTGTTCTTATTTTATTATTCTACAATTTGAATTTGTGTAGTAAATTACATATATAATTGCTTACTGTTGAATGTATACAACATTTTGGTAGTCTTATTTTTTTTTATTCTACAAGTTGAATTGGTCAGTGGCTAAAGGAAAATGTGTTAGTCGTGCATTTAACTAGAAAATTTATATATTACATTTTCATCGTGAAAGTCAGTTATTTATATTTATACATTAAATATATTGCAAAAAAATGTTTCCTCTTAAACATCGCCGTTAGATGTACAATATGACTAATCCTGGTTGTAGAGGACTTACTACAGAATTTTTAAATGGACTTGAGTTTTTATTAATTTTGCTTGTCAATCATCTCAGTACTTACGTGAAGGAACAATTAGATGCCCATGTTTAAAATGTTATAGCACGAAATTTCAGATGATCGAAGTTGTTAAACTTCATTTGTATAAGAAAGGATTTAAACTAAATTATTGGTATTGGATTGAATTTGGAGAAGAAGAACCAATTGTCGACGATAGTAATGATGGTCATATTTTAAGAGAAGATGATGTGGTTCAAATATATCAAAATTTGGTTTAAGATGCTGCTATAACAGATTATGATGATGTTAGAAATTCTTTTATTATTCCTTCATCGGTCAGACAAGTGTATTATGTGAATTATCCTGGGAAATTGAAGGATAAAAATCAATGGTGGGTGATAATTAAAATTAAAGCAAGAAATCGGATGAAAATTGAAGGTGCTTTAGCAATGACATTTCAAGATGATTCAACTACTTTGGTAAAACCTATTATGGACGTTGAACTTATTGAAAATTTGCAAGGTGAAGATGATTTACGAGATGATGTTAATATTGAAGGTGTTGCTATCGACGACGAAGAAGATGACATTGAAGATGAATATGAGACTTCATCCTCTTCGATTAATGGATATAATATGAACAACGATTCTTATTATCTTGAATAATGTTGTTCATTTTGTTAATTTGTCTACTATGTTGTTATGTAAGATTTTATCATGATTATAATATTAAGTTTTATATTCAATGACTACTAGTTTATGATTCTAATATTAAGTTTTATGTTGAGTGACTACTAGTTTACGATGAATCAACACATTGACACGATTGATCCGTTGGACACGTCATTCTCTTTACCTTCTCGTGAGTGAAATATTTTTCATGATATCTATTTTTGAAATTCAGAATTTATCATTCGATTTTTTAAAACAAAAATATTATATTTTTCTTAAGAGCCTCCAGATATTATGAATTGGTTCTCCAATTATGAATATCAATCGCCTCAGAATTTAGTTGAAGATATTGAGCAAAGTTAATTTCAAATTCAGTTCAGATTATTTTCAGTCTATAATTTTATTACAATGCTTCTTTTTACGTACATTTTTTTATAATATGTTTTTTTACGCCATTTTGATTATAAACTAATATGCTTTTTTTTCAGATGTTGCCTTCACCGAAAGGGAAGGAAAAAACTACTTCCTCACGTCCATCTAAGCTTCTCAAAATTTTTGCGAGACGACCGAGGACTTCGACAAATAAGGAGTCATCTCCATTTAGAGCACCATCACCGTCTCTTGCACCATCTTCATCTATAGCACCATCACATGTTATTGCAAATCAACCATCATCATCAATTGCAGATGCTGAAACACAAATTCCAGAGTCGGCACAAAATGTCAATACATATCATACGTGCCAAACAAAATATTTTTGGAGCCAGATGGACATAAGGGGTATGTACTTAATCTCTTTTATAATTTACACAACATATTTATATTTATCACTAATTTACTCTCAGTTTGTAGGTATGTACCAACGAAACCAGCGGCCGCTGCTTTTACCCAAGTTGTCCGACAGCGGTATGATCATAGTTGGTTAACTTGGAAAGAAGTTTCAGAAGCAACAAAACAAATGATGTTTCGAGAGTTTCAGGTTTGCCTTATTTTTTTGCCATAATGTGATTGTGAAAAATTTTCTTTATTTTATTTTAATATATTTTCTTTTGATTTCAGGAGTACGTTTGGTGCAATCTTGAATGTAATAACATGATGTATAAAGCTTTTAACACACGTTGTTCCAAAAGATTATAAGCACTGTTAGTCACGACACGAAAAGATGAAGAAAAATCTACCTGGATCGATGAACAAGTGTGGGACGAATTGTGCGCCAAATGGTATATGGAAAGCTATAAGACAAAATGTGAAATAGCAAAAAGAAATCGAGAATATGATAAAAGTGCTTGTTTGCATTATGGTGGTTGTATATCTAGAATCACCACTACAGAGAAGATGGTAAGATAAATTTCAATTTTACAAATTGATATACTTTTGAGTTTGTTATAGCTTTTAATTTTTATTAATTCTCTTTTTTTTAGGAGAATGATCTGGGTAGACCACATACTGAGGATGAGATATTTTTGATAACCCACATGAAGAATGACGACACATGGAGTTCTGAATTTGCCAAAAAGACATATGTTAGAAAAAATTTAAAAACTCTTGCATTTCATATAAAATTGTTTTAATTTTTTTCTAATTATTTCTTTTTTACAAAAAGAGTTCAAAGTTATAGAAGCAAAGTGTTTGACTCAGTGTACTCAAAATGAAGATACTCCGAAGAGTAATAGAGATATTTGGGTTGAACATGTTGACATCAACAATAGGTGTGCTTATGATTGTAGATCTTCTACTGGTTATGCTGATTTTCCATTCTCCCACGGGATTAATCAGGATCGTCACTTGTAACAGAAGATAGAGTCTCTTCAACATCAATCGCAAGTGAATCAACAACAACTGCAAGAGAATCAAGAACAATTACGAGAAAATCAACATCAGTTGCGATAAAAAGAGGAATCAGAAAAATAAATGCAATTGAGAGTGTGAAACCTCGAGAGAAGTCATCTTCAACTTTGAAGTTTATGAGGAAACAAAATCATCAACAATTTATCGAGCTCGAGGAGGAGGAGGAGGAGGGGGGAGGACGATATTTTAGTAAGAATGTTAAATTGTCATTTACTTTAAATGTCGCATAATTTAATCTTGTGCATATTTCTTGCAGTGAAAGAGATGAGAAAGAGGAGGATGAGAAGAATAAGCGAGGACTATGAGTGATTTGTATAACTTTCAAGTTATATCAATTGATACTTATCTTTTTAAGAACTTTTGAAAATATGTCTTCAACATTGGTTTTTTTTTTTTTTGCAATGGACAAACGACGATGAGGACAAAGACAATGAGAATGGAAGGAGAATGACGACGATGAGGAAGGGAGAAGAACGACGAGGACGACAAACTAACAACACGATTTTTGTATAAAAACTGCATTATGAAATATTTGTGATTGCTATATTGTGTGTTTCATTGTTACTTTGTATAATTCTATAAATTGTGTAATTTTGAGATTGTGATTTTGTAAATATTTTTTTTAAATTTTGGACGGTCTAGGAAACCCTCTCAAATGGGTTGGTCCAGGACCGCCTATTTGGGGCGGTCTCTTCATGGGAGGGCAGTCGGTCGTCCTCTTTTGACTGCCCTCTCTATGGGGCGGTCTGGCGAGACCGCCCCATCTGGGGCGGTCTCACCAGATCGCCCCAATCTTCGTTTGCAACCACCGAATTTGTGTCCGCTCACTTTGGACGCTTGACCGCCTCAAATAATAAATTTGAGACGGTCTACACATATTTGAGAGGGTCTTGATTGCCCATAATATGAAATTTTCTTGTAGTGAGAAAAGTCAAGGATGTAAGTTGGTAGCTTCCCCAAATTTGTATTTTGCTAGGTGGCGGGGTATGAATTTGGGGGCGTTACATACGAGCTCCTCACAATCGTCGTAGATGGGTATGGGCTCAATGTTTTCATACATGCTACAACTTGTGCTTCGGATGTGCGAACACCAATCCGATAAAAGATCCATCGCTAGCTTCATTATAATACCCAGGATTTTTATTAAAACATGAGATAATATGAAAATAATATATTAGGGGTTGGACCATACTATAAATAGCCCCCTAAGATGACAAGAGAACACTTTTATCATTTCTCTCCCAAACCCTAGCCTTCATGAACTTTTTCCCTTTTCTTCTTCTTTACTAAGAACAAAGGTAAGAGCAAACATCAATTCTCCTTAAAAGTTCTTCTTTTTCCCTCTTTCTAAATTGTACAAACCCCTAGGAGATTATGAAGGAGCAACTGCACAAGAACCCAAGGGATTGAAGATGTGGAGTTAGGGTACTAAAAACACAAGGAGAAAACCCTGCAAACAAGGTATGTTCATATGCGGATCTCTTTAGATTAGACCTTTTTTTATAGATGCATTGCATGCTATGTTTCTCTTACAGTTATGAATGAATTGACATGATGATTTCATGCATAGAGCCCCTATATCAAACCCATGATGTATGATGGATGTTTATGCCCTAGAATTTGTTAATTAGTCTTGTATGAATAAATTTAATTGGGAAAGATTGATGATGATGGCTTGTGATGCATATGATGATGTTCTTCTTAGCATAGTCTGTAGAAATTATAGCTATTTGATTCCCCACAGGATGAAACCTCTGTAGCCAAAAGAACATGAGAAATACTGGAGGAAAAATGGGCCAAATCGGACTGAATACCTTCGATCGTGAACAAAAAGGTCAATAGTGAGGCTTCGGTCACGATCATGACAAACCAATTCACGATCGTTACATAGTTGTAAGATAGAAAATTTTCCTTTCAGTCATGATCGTGATTAACATGTCACGAGCCATGATAAAAATGACATGTTTGGTCACGACCGTGATCCCACATGTCAGGGGTAATGACATATACATAAAGAAGAAAGTAACTTCACGAGTGTGCATTTGATCACGACCGGCCGTGAGCTCCTAAGTCACGACCATGATGAGATGGGATAAATGTTGTGTTCGGTTACGACCGTGAACAACAAGTCAAGGGCCATGACGAAATCTAGATATGAGTATGCTTTTGGTCACGGCCATGAAGTACTATTCACGGGCCGTGACCAAATTTGGGTAATGTCGAGCCTTCGGTCACGATTGTGACTTATAAAGTCACAGGCTGTGAAACCTTGGGTCACGACTGACATATCTGTCATGGGTTGTGACCATATTGGAATAAATCTCACATGTTCGGTCACAATCGTGACAGAGCCTATCACGGGCTATGACTGCTATATGCATATTGTTATTACTTAAATATTTTTTAATGTTAGGTGATAGATGCTGTGAACTTCTTTTTAAACCTTAAGGACTAATATGTGGACAAGATAACGAGTTAATCATTCTCACTAAAATAATGATTTAATATTTATATTGTAAAACAGAAAGATTAATAAGGATTATAAGAAATCAAATATTAATATTTTAAATTTTAAAAATAATTGTTGGCGATAATTGATATAAGTGTAAATTCACATTTATTAATAACTTTTTATTCTACTCTTAATTTTATTTAATTCAATCCAAACACTAGTGAGAATAATAACTTTCTCAACTTTCATGGGGTGTTTAGTTTATGAATAAAATTTAGAATAAATGGAATATTTTAAAAAAAACTACCTAAAAATGACAAACTCACTACTTTTTTAACCATTATGATTTACGAAGAAATACCTATTCTTATAGTTAGCAAGAATGACATTATTCCACTTTTGAAATTAGTATAGAAGGAAATGCTAGAATAGATATATTTTTTTCTTACTATTTTTTTTTATTTTCATAAGCAAATCCTTTCCTATTTTATCGGTCAATAAAATTTATAAGAAAATCATTACCAAATAAAGTAGAAAAAGAAGAATAAGAAAAGATAATTATTCTGATGGAGGAAATCATGAAAATTAGGCAATAATTAATTAGAGGCCACGTATTATTTAATTACTATGCCATTAAGTAGTCATGAATATATAGTTATCTATTAAATCAAATAATAATTATATTTAGTAAAATTAAAATTTACAAATATGATTTTTATGATTTAAAATTGATAAATATGCCAACATGTTAAGTTGTTCAAACGCACTTGTTAAATAATTTAGTTGTTTATTATTATTATTATTATTATTATTATTATTATTATTATTATTATTATTATTATTATTAGGTTCGCCCGTCCTATTTAATCAATTCAATATATTGAATCTAATCTGAAGGCTCCTCCGCATTTGATTCTGACAATCCTCATGAATATTAATTTTTTCAAACAAAATAATATTAAAGAATAAAATTCTTATTCTTGAGCCAAACGCCAACGACCCGCATTGTTCAGGAAAGAAAAATGGGCCAGACTCCAATGGGATTGTGGCATGGACCTGACTCAGCAATCGGGCTTTAATTCCTATTGGGCCTGCAATAAGGAGACTCCAAACTCGAACTTGCGCAGTTGCACCTTGTTCCCTTATTAATTGGAACCTTTCCTTCCTTTCATTTCTGTTTCAGTTTTTGTTTTGATAATACTCCCTCGGAAAAAAAAATGTAAACTTAAAAGTGCATACAAATATAATTAAATTATATATGTTATCAACTGTACTAAAAATTTAAATTATTAATCAAAATATTATCTTTATATTTATATATTTAATAATCTCATTGATAATTTGATCCAATCTAATTCAATACCAGAAATATCAAAAACAAGATTAATTTGTATAAAATCTTTGCCAAAAATTCGAACATGATATATTTTTATCATGCTTCGATGTTACGTTAAATCAAATGAACTATCAATTCTCAAAACAATTAAGCTTATAAGATCTTATATTTATATTCAGAAAATTGTTTGGGAAATTGGTGCACAATGTGAGAATGACCGGCCATGTAAGCAGAAGTAATTAATAACTCATCCAATTTCAGACAAAAATAATTTATGAGAGACAAAAAATTTATGCCAGCCTCAACATGCAAATACGAGCACTCAAATATAAAATTTATCTGAGAATATTAGATATATTTCTGAAGATGCCGTGGTGGTGAAGACATGTTTTTAATCAACTCACAGTCACGAATTTTTTTAAGCCAGCCATCTTCAAGAATTTGGTTGATTATACAATTCCCTTTTTTTTAGATCATTTAGTTCATTTTTGTCTCTTTCAAAATAATAGCAAGTTTAGTTCATTGCAATATTTTTAAATGAAAGAATTCTAATTAAATAGACCTTGTCTTATTTTTTTTATTATTTTTATAAAACCATTTAAAATATTGATGATTATGATACCTGACATTCTCAATAGAAGATATAATAGTGATTATACGAAAATGTCTTTATTTTTTCTATAAATTATAAGTTGTCTTATTTTTCATAATTTGTAAAGCTATTTCAAATTCTTCTTGAATGTTCTTTAGAAAAAAAAATCTAAAGAACAAAATAAATTCCCAATAAGTTATACTTTGTTTTCCCATGGAAGCATATCAATGAGTTGTATGGACTTCAGGCACAAATTGCTAAAAAAAAAGAACGCCATCCATTGAAAATGGGTTTCATCCACATTTGGCTGAGCAAAGTAGCATATGTGGACGTAGGTGCACGATTTATTTGGAGTAATGCCTATGAAATCCAAAAAATTATGATGATAATATAAAAATAATATATATATATATATA
>LTAE01005952.1:5398-26902 GCA_001647135.1 Pontederia paniculata | reverse complement strand
CCTTCGGGCAAATGTTGTAAACCTTATGTCTTTTTACATGCCATGTGACCTTTATGGACAAGTTATTGTATGCTTAAGTCAAGTACTTGGATTATGTTATCTTTGATTAATGTCAAGTGTCTTCCGCTGATTTGTACTCGTGTCATGATCTCAATTGTCTTTGTCGATTTTATTTCATACTGATCTAAGTTGTATTATTCTCGTGAGTTTTCATGTGGTTTGACCTGAATTGTCAATGGTCAAGTCAAGGTTAATTGTCCCATAGCGTCCCGGAGACCGTTCCGAGCACGTGGCGGATATCGATTCGTCCGCGTGGCGGGGCGAAGTTAGAAGTTACATGATCAATCAAACATCAGTTATCTTTCTTTTATCATTATTGAAAAAAAAGAAAGTTTATTAAACACTATATTCTGTTTTAAGGTGTGATATTTCAACTATTAATTGTATTCTCTTTAACAAAAATAGTAGTTTTAATGACATTAATGGAGATAAAAGTATGAAGTCAATAAAATTAAGTAATTTTATTTTCTATTAATGCATTTTCCATATACGATGAAAAGAACATTTCTTATTTTCTATTTTTTGCTTAATAAAAGTGGGAAGTCAATTAATAAAAGTTTTACTAAATTTTATCAGGCATTCTTCCCATTGATGATAGAGAAAATTATGATAAGATAACCTTATGAAAAAAATAGAAAATAATGTACTATTTCTGCATAAATATAAATCTTTTGCTCACATTTTATTAATTTTATTGATTATTCATTTTTTATTAATTTGGAAATAAGAATGTCAACAATTGCTTTCCTTAGTTTATGCCTAACAATTGGTATAAAAATTAGTAACATCAAACATCTTCTATCATTTTCCTTGCCTGAGATAACATAACTCATCATAGGTGTGACATGCCTTCAGTATAAATGTCATGTCATACAACATGAAGGTAGATTTTTTTTGTAATTATTTAATTGTTAAATTCGATAGAAAAATATCCAATATATAATATTTTATGATTGTCAAGGTCAAAATGGTTATTGAAATTTATTTTACTATGTTTTTTTATATATATAATCATTTTAATTAATACTTATATAATATTAGATTAACCATGTTAGGTTGTGTTGTGCTCATCTTGGCATTTAACATGATAAAACAGTTGTGCACATACTATGTATATATATGGTATAAACAACTAAATTTCTTATAATTCTTATTTTGCGATATCTCAATTTGTGATAAAAAAATTTATGTACAAATTAATGCCACTTGGAGCATACAATCTTTATTCTATTTATTCAATTGTTTTGCAAGATTATAATTAAAGAGTTAAGAGCTTTTAGTGCGGGTACATAATACAAGTATGAGTTCCATTAGATGAATACTCTTTATTATTTCCTTTGAAAAAAAACATACATCTACCTTATGAAAAATACATTTTTCATATGACTAGCTAATTTCTTAGTAGCTACTATTAATGCCATGAAAGAAAATAAATAAAAAAAAGTGGATTAAATGATATAATGAAATAAACAAATTTCAGAGAATACTACAAAATGCTAAATATATTAAGATAAATAAATTTAAATATTAGAAAAATGATTAAAAATGAAATAAATAGAACAAATTTTAAGTTCTACTTAACCTGTCTATAATTGGATAAGTTTTCATCTCCGTGTTCACTAAGTGATCAATCTAATTCGATAAATATATGTTGAGCAAGAGATACATCGCAAGTCACAACTAGGAGACAAAATGAACTAAGCTAAAAAGATCAATAAACTTAGAAAAGAAGTATTATAAACTAATGAATAATCAAATCAGGGTGGATTATATTGAATTTTTCAATTCATACTCGACCAATTTGTGATTAGCCATCTGTTTGATTTAATCGAACTATAGTTGAGTCACGTTGGATCATTGAGTTCATTATGTGATCAATTTGATCCGATGAACACTGATAACTTATGGTGATCATAGGAGGCAAAAACTATGGTCAAAATATAAATAAAAGTTTAAAAAATGTATAAGTTTTTATTCCTCAATATTAAAAGTAAAGAAATAATAAAAAGTGAATAAAATAATAGAAGAAACACAAAAATATCAGAATACTAACAAATGCTAGAAATATTAAGATAAATAAACATAAGTATTGAGAAATAATTGACAAATCAAATTGGGTTCTTCACGACACAATTTAGTATTAGTGAAATTACATTGTCGAGTTCCCTAAGTAATAAGTCCCTCGATACAATAATTATAATTAATAAATAAATAAAATAAACCTACAATTTTAATATATTTTTTTTAAAAATATGTATTCAAATTATTTAAATTGTGCATCGCGTGATCGCGTTACCCCGTGTTCCATATAAATGAGAAGCGGGACACTACATAACTAACACTACACTACAACAAAAACAACTATGAGAAGATCAAAATCGCCTAAAAAATGTCTAAGATTATCTTAAATTTAAAATTAAAGGTGGTCAAACAACAGTGAAAAAAGATAATAACAAATAAATTTGAGACGGTCTAAATTGAAGTGGTTTGAATTGTCTCAAATTGAGTCAACCTACCTAGACCGCCTCACATTGAGGTGATCAAACATGCCGTCTCAAATTGAAGCATTCCCGAAGACTGCCTCAAAATTTTCTGGCGGTCTCAAGATCGTCTTAATTTGACTAGAGGACCATCTCAATATTGATGTAGTTTTTATACTGCCACAAATTTAAAAGAAAATATAAAAAATAATAATAACCACAAAAATATATTATAAATATACACATCACAAACTTTATCGTCATATTAATTTTGACCAATAATCACAAATACACACATCACATAATACAAAATTAATAAAATTTTCTACACATCACAAATTCTCATCATCGTCCTTGTCGTCGTCCTCCTCCTCCTTGTCCTCGTTGTCTTGTTGACAATTCTTATTCATCATAAACTTTATCAAGATTGTCAAAATTAATTTTGATACTTAAAATCTGACGAATTTATGTTCCTATAGTCAAAAAATGATTTAACTCGGTGTAAAAAGTTAAACGTAGGTAAATACTAATATGATTGTTTTTTTGCTCGTTAAAAATTTACATTAGTGCATTTCAATAGGGAATTCAATGATTTTAAGAGACAAGTGTTGTAGTGACATTTTGATTAATAGATGATGTCAAAGTGTAAGTAATTATGGATTCAAATTTCACTTTAAGATAGTTTTTGCTATTTTTATAGTCTTTTCATTTTTTTCTTTTTATCGTTATTTTTTTTATCCTACTATAATTTAGAAACTAATATGTTGTACAAAATTACAATAGATAGTAAAAAAATAGAATAATATAACATTATTGTAAGTAGTATATTAATATTATTTTGTAAAATAAAATTTTCTTTGCTATTTCATTTTCTATACTATAATGATTAAATAAAAAATAATATGATGAACAAATATATTAAAATAAATAGTTAGTATGTTAAGATAGTTATGATAATGTAATGATAATTAAATGATAAATAAATCCTTTAAAAATGTAGTAATTATTTTATACATATATTTATTTAATACATAAATTTTATTAGTTAACTATATAAATTTACGGGATATCAATTGAATCCACATTGAAATTTGGCAATCTTAGAATGCATTATAGTTGAACTTTTTGTGAGTTTGTGTTATTTATGAATTTGAACTTATTGATTATTAATATTATTTTAGTCTATTTCAAAAAGATATATATATATATATATATATATATATTTGATTTTGTAAATTATTATTATTAAATTAATGTTATATCTAAACTCTACGTATTTAAGTATCGAATCTATGATACTAATCTATCCCCTCTAAAATGAATTTATGTTGGAACTCGAACTTGACAAACTTAAACTTCATTATCATTCCTATTGTATCTTACGTTGAGTTCGTTCAACTTTTTTCTATCTAAGTTGCAATTGTTTTTCAGATTTTTATTTCTGTTGCAATTGATGTTGAAAAGAGTTTATCCATCATTGCATTTGAAAGTTCCAATTATCTTTACTTGAGGATTCAAAATTAGAATAGTCAATAGAAATTGATGATGATCTCCATGAAAGAAATTGACGATGACAATCGAACCATGATTTTTATCTATATTCTTTAAAGTGAATGTCTTTGATTAATACAATATGGACATGCTAATTTACCTTCGGTCATCCATCATAATAACATTCTGTATGCAAAAAAAAATATTAATTATCCACATTAGTGCTACTTTAATGATAAAATTTTATTTACTTGACACATTGCATGTAAAAACAACATTTCATAATTCTTTTAGCAATTAATTAAATATTTTTAAATACATATCTATCTTATATTTTGAATTATGATGATCAAGAATAATACAAAGCCAAAAATATATATGAATTTATCATGCATACTCTCAGAGGTAATTAAATTATATGTGATAACTATCACATGCCAACAAGAATAAGGAGATAATAATTGATTGTATTAGTAAAATCATCTAAACACAAGTCGTCTTACTTTTCTAAAATCATATATGAATTCTGGATGCAATCGATCAAAATATTTTCAAGCTTCACAATTGATGGATGAAGCATAACTTTTTCTTTAGCATTGTGTTGAGCATGTAACTTCATTTGTAACGTTGAATTAATTGAAGAATATAGTCTCTTCAGCAAGGTTGTCAAGATCTTAATTTTGTACGATCTATCTCTTATATTTAACCCTTATTGATCCTACGATCTAATTTGTAGGATCTTTACGATCTTCATAAGATTTTTCACAAAATCAAACAATCCTTATCCGATCGTCAATCTTGCAGCTCTTCTCCGATCATAAATAATATCTTGATCTTAATAACATTGCTCTTCAGTTTTGAAATTAGAGGTAAATAATGCATCCTTTTATTTAGAATCATTATTACACTTATTACTTATATTGGAATATTTATATCTTTCATCATCACAAAACTTGCACTATCTCAAATCATAGTCACAATAATAAAAATAGCATGCATCCATTGAAACAACAACTTTTTTTATTATAGGCCAAGTTTAAAAATAAGTTTTCTCGTTTGATACTAATTCAATGGAATTCGTGCATCACTAAGTGTCACGTCTTTCAGTATTTGCATAAATGCATCAAACCATACATGTAATATATTATGATATGATTTGAGACTTAACATTTAGACGGTGAATGATAATTCAGAATGAGTTTCACAATCTAACCATTAAAGTTGAGTTGAAGCAGTGAGTAAATCATAAAACTCTTTTACTTTTGAGTAAGATGTATCTTCTTAACAATTATTATGATTTTTAACATCACCATATTCTGTTATAATAATATCGTAAATGAAATTTTAATATCTTTAAAACACATCATCTTCTCTCAAAATATGATAAACATTATTATTGTAGACATTCGGTTCTTTTTCTTCAAATTCAATATAATACCAATGATTTCATTTAAAACTCTTTATATACAAATAAAATTTAACAATTTTGATCATCTGAAATTTTGTGCTAAAATATTTTAGACATGGATATCTAATTGTTCCTTCACATAAGTAGTGCGACGATCGACAACCAAAGGTAATAAAATTTTTAACTCAATTTACAAATTATGTAGTAAGTCATTTACGATCAGGATTAGTCCTGTTGTATATCTAACGATGATTTTATGGATGAACTAATTATTTTGTAATATATTTAATATACAAAATTAAATAACTAAATTTTAAGATCAAAACAAATCAATATATTAAATTTCTAATGAAATAACCATTAAAAATAAATATTAAATATCTAAGAATCTAAAATTTATATACTGTGCTCTATGGACGATAGCAAAAGTACGATGATCGATACCAAAATTGTTTGAGAAATTTGAAATAAAAAAGAATAAAAACATCATTAATTCTCCACTTCTTTGCCAAAATATAATTCTTCAAAAAAATGGTGTAGATGCGGATTTGCGCCCTGCAGCAAGAGGCGCGGGCTCACATGCTCTACAACAAGAGGGGTGGGGCGCCCATGCAGCAGGGGCCCACCTCGCACCCCTAAGACCTCGCCACTGCCAAAGAAATGGAGAGAAGAAGAGAATGGGAGAAGAGATCGAAGTTGCCTTATTGCCACTTGTCGCCACCGTCGGAGAGGAGAAAATGCAAAACCTTCAAATCTTGCCATTTATATTTTCTTCTGAGGCGGTCTAAGAGGACCGTCCAAAACATAGGACGTCATTTTGGGACAGTCTAGACCGCCTCAATAGAGCCCAACTGAGGCGGCCCGAGGCGGTCTGCCCAAATAAAGGCAAATTCTCAAACTATCTCAAATGTTCGACCATAACTTTTATTTTTTAATATAAAATATTATAAAAATTAAATTTAAATACGAATATTAATTAACAACCAAAACAATGGAGTCATCCTATGAGTTGAAAATTAATCTAACATTAGCCGACAAGTTACTCTTGTTGGGTAAGATCGAAATGTTCTTTTTTCCATAGTTCACAAGTCAAAATATGTTCAATCTTGAAAATTAACACGACAAAAAGTTTGAATCTCCACTAAACATTATTAAGACTATTTAAGAAAAAAATGGAGTAATATTAGTTAATATGGCATATATGTTGTGTAACACTCAGAATTTGGAGGCTTTTGGGAGCATGACATGTTGTCTCATATTTTGATCCATTACATTTATGATTTACGATCCAAATGATTTTTTATTTTTCATAAATCATGATTAATCATTTGAGTTAGATTATTAATTTAAAATCTAGTTATTCAAAATATAGGACAATATGTAGTGTCAACTACTTTTGTTGAACTCATTGCTTTAAAAGAAAAAAAAAACATTCCATTAAATTAGGGTCTCTAACAAAAAAATCAGAGGACCCGATCTGAATTAAGTTAACATTTTATTTTGTTAAAAACGCTTCTATTTTTATATTTTTTTTATATTTTTTTTTATATTTTTTTATCATAATCTATTAGATTGAATGTCACTGTTGACTTAAACGGTCTCTAATTGGATATGGAAGTTACAAGTTAAATTTTTAATATTTTAATATAACTGAATTAAGCACTGTTAGCATTTTAAATATTTTGATATATTCGAACCTAAAATTAGCTAGAAGCATAATTTTGGTGTAATTAGATCGAAAGTTCAAAGAGTTTGATTATGATTTTGATAATTTTATTCTCTTTAAACATTTAATATGATAAGTTTTATATTTGTATTTAAAAATAATATTACCTTAAACTAGTTTCTAAACTGAAAAAATTGCCATGGGGTATGTCATTTTTTTCACTTTGAATAATTTAGGGTGGCCTTGTATACACAGAAAAACATCCACAAATTATATATTAGTTTGTTAGATACATAAAAAAACGCAAAAAAAAACCTAAATATTTTTACTCCTAGTTAATTATCTTGTTTTAGTTTTTTTATACCTTTTATAAAAGGTAAATGAGATGTAGAACATCAAGTTTTACGGGTGCATTTTGAAATTTGGAAACATAAGTTTCGGAAGAAACACATCGCAATTTTTTTTATTACTCGATTCCTCTAATCAAATTAACACTTTAAAAATTGAACGGATGCATTTTGAAATTTGGAAACATAAGTTTTGGAAGAAAGACATCGCAAAAGTTTTTCTTTTTACTCAATTTCTCTAATCAAATTGACACTTTGAAAATCGAACACTCTTAGTCAAGTTTGAGAAAAAAAATATTTTTCCACGGAATCATTTGCTTAACAAAACACTAAAAATAAATTTTTCGTTGACAAAATCTGTGATTAAAAAACAGTAATTTGCTCGGATAATAAAAAGTAACTTGTGCTTTTCTAATATCAGATGGAGAAAGCAATGTCAAACGCATATGAACACTTATTTCTTTCCCATTCAATTAGTTTATTATCAAATTTAATTATGAGTTAATACATTCTCATCAAACGAAGTTGATAATCAATTAAGTTTGATTGCTTAAATAGTGAACTATCGACGAAAGTTATTAGTCTCGAATTTAATTTTTTAGAGTCGTCAAATTTTGCAAGGGCTTTTATTCTGCTCGCGCTCGAGCATCAAATTAATCAGATGCTAATAACTATTAGGGGTGATAATAGGTCGGGTTGGGTCGGATTTGAGGTAAACTTTGATCCGATCCAAAAATAATAATATCGGGTCGGGTTGTATCGGGTTAATACAAAAAAAATTTGAAACCCGACCCAACCCAATTCAAAAAGTTTCGGATTGAATCGAATCGGGTCATCGGGTTGAACCCATTAAATTTTTGGACATCATTTTTTTCATATATCTTATAAATAAAAAAATATTTTAAAATAAAATAAATGGAAATAAATGAAAATACATAAAATTAATGATAAAAAATTTTGAAACTCTAAAATATAAGTAATTTTAGTATTAACTGATGATTTTTATTATATTAATATTATAATTTCGGGTTATTCGGGTCGAGTTTCGGGTTATCGGGTAATTAAACATTCAACCCGCTACCCGACCCGAAATTAATCGGGTCGGGTCGAGTTTGATCCAATTCAAAGTGATGACCCGATTCAACCCAACCCAAAAATAATTGGGTCAAGTCGGGTTGACCGGGTTGATCGGGTCGGGTCAAACCCATGCTCACCCCTAATAACTATGATATTAATAGATTACTATCGAAAAACTATTTTAATAATTTAAATAGCATATATAAGATAAATAAATTATGGCTAAAATCAATTTGTAAAAGAGTTTGATTAGAGTTAATCAATCATCTGAGGTCATAATCACAATTAAAATTATTTATTTAACTAATAAAATAAATTATTTTTTTTTAAGCCACACGACAAAAGATAATACTGATTATATCCTCTCCACACCTCCATTCTTCTT
Source organism: Pontederia paniculata (assembly GCA_001647135.1). NCBI lineage: Eukaryota > Viridiplantae > Streptophyta > Magnoliopsida > Commelinales > Pontederiaceae > Pontederia > Pontederia paniculata. The sequence continues at coordinate 17,988 of LTAE01005952.1, read as the reverse complement.
TTTCTTAGATTTGTTTTTATTTTATGAACCATAACGGAGACGGATAATATTAGTAAAAAAATATGAGACCGATTCTGTGAAATTTAAACTATTGATACTTTGTTTCCTTCTGTGTACACTCTAAATTAAACATATTAAATGAGTTGCCATCTTTATTAAAAGCGTAAATTATTATATTTTTATATTTAATATCAAATATTGATCATTTAAATCTAATTAGCTCTCCATGTGCATTATTAAGAGCCAATTATTCGTAATACTAGTGAATTTTAGCTCAGAACAAAACATCCTAACCAAAAGTTAAACCTATAAGAAAAGACTCATCCTTATTTTATAGTTCTAATGATTTTTTTTATTCTTAGGATAATATAAAACGAGAGAATATCTAAACCAAACATACATTATTTTTTGGCGTTCCAACTAACTCTATATATATAACTAAATGCTCGTTAAATGACATGGCTTATTCATTCTCTTTTGACCCGGATTAATAATGGAAAACATGTTATACGCTCCTAGTTTCTAAATCATTTTTAAGGTTGTTATTGACCAAAAGACATATATCTCGAGTCTTATGTCATACATGTATGACGGCGAAAGAAAACTAATGGAAAAATAAGAAATATTTTATTTTATATATTTTCAGAGAACTATTGGAAAAATAAGAAATTTATTTATTATTTGACCCACTAAAGACATTTTTGGCTCCTCTATCGTAAATAACTTAATCTTTTAATTAGAATATGACTTTTACATTTTACGTGTTAAAATGAATAATATTTCATGTATATTTATTCAAAATTGATATCCAGCCAGATTCTAACAAAGGAAACTTAACTCAGCACATGAAATAGTATACAATATTTTTTTATAATTAATGAAGCTCCAACTATACATCTTATCTCAATTTTATTTTATACAAAAATATTATCCTTAATTTTTTATAAAATTTATAATTCTCCATTGCTCAACTAAAATACTGACATGACTAAACAACATAAAAGTATTTTCTCTCTCTCAACCAAAAAAAAAAACAATACCGCTCTTCTCCACGCCCTTCTTTCACAGTTTTCTGAAGTTTTTCTTAAGTTTTTTTTAAAGCTTCTCATACTTAATTTATTTATTATTACCATGTTACGTTGTCACAGAGAAAATGCTGACGCTTTCGAGAGAGCAACTCTCACTAAAATAAAAATTGAGTGACTGAATCAACATAAAAAATATAGTTAGCGGATCATACTAAAGAAATATCTATGGAATGATTAGAAGTAAATAGAAACTAATAATTAAGAATACAAATAAGACTTGGCAGCCGTATAATTCAAATCAAATTTGTTTTTCTCTTTCTTTTTAATCTATTAGATTGTGTCTAGTCAAAATCAATATGAAAAAAGTATTCAATTTTTTTATTTTATGTATCCAAACATTTGATTTTATTTCTAAACAAAAATGTCAAATTATTATTAAAAATGTTAAATTTAATAATTATTCCAAGTAAAGACATTAATTATGCTTCTTAACTTCCTAATTGTCCCATTGGACCCTGAAAACTAAAAAAGAAGAAATGAGAGGAAACGAGTGGGTAAACGCCAAAATAATTTACATTCCATAATACATTGGACAACTGGAAAGATAGAAAAGTAGATAGCACAATAATAATAACAAAGTTAGTTTGTCCACGCAGAACTAATTAAAATTGTGCAAAATCATAATAATATATTGAATAATTTGACAGCCATCCTTGATTTTCTTGTAGTGTCAATCGTATAATATTTCATCCCTACATTAGGATGAATTTAATTTATAAAACATTAATGTCGATTAATCGGTATAAAAAAATAATGATGCTCTATACATTAAATGTAGAGGAAAATTATTTACACACAGATTTATTTTTGGTCATGAAAACTTGTATTTATTACATAATAAATGATCTTGTTTAAAAATACCTCAATTAATTAACCTATGAATTGCTGATTTAAATGCTTAGTCCCATTGTAATAAATGCAGCTCAAAGATCATGATGACAGTAAATTCTACTTATTATACCAAATCAGTTCTTACATTTATATGTATTTAATGAGAATTAAAACATACAACTTGTTTTACTTAAATATACAGCACAATAGTTATTTTTATTTAATGTAAAAGGGCAAAGTATAAAACTCGTTTTCTCCATACTAGTAAGATAAATTATGAGTATTAAATTTTGTTTACAAACATATAATGACATATTCCAAATATGGCATTAAATTATTATTATTTTTTTTAAATTAGTAAGAGAAAATAAAGGAAAGGAAAAGGAAAAGGAAATGGTGAGATCAAGGGAACAGCGCACGGTCAGGAGGAAGTGATCAGATGATGATGAGATGATGGGGCCCAAAATCCAAAGCCCGACATCAACAACGTGGATCCGGTCAACCTCATCATTTTCCTCTCCATCGACGGCTACGATTCGCCGAACTTCTCCATCTGACGGCCATTATTCCTCCTTCCCTCCTAATAAATCTCCCAAACTCCCACCACCTTCCCACCTCTCTCTCTCTCTTCTCTCTCTCTCGCTCGCTCTCGCCGCCTCTCCACCGCCCCCGGCGACGACCAGCATTCCGTCCGAGTCCGGCGACGATGCAGCAAGTGTACCACCAGCCCCAGCAGCAGTGGGTGCCGGCGATGCAGTACGCCCCGGCCGGGGCCATGGTCATGCCGCACCAGATGATGGCTGCGGCCGTGGCGCCGCCGCCTCCTCCGCCGCAGTTCGCGCCGCAGTTCGTGCCGTATCATCAGTCGCTTCCTCAGCCGCCGCCGCTTCAGCAGCAGCAGCAGCAACACCACCACCAACATCACCACCAGGGGGCAGCGCCACCTGCCGCTGGAGGGGAGGATAACAAGACGATCTGGGTCGGGGATCTCCATTACTGGATGGAGGAGAACTACCTCCAGCACTGCTTCTCCCAGACCAACGAGGTTAGGGTTTTCTGGATTATCCCAGACCATTTAGATGCTCTGTTATCGTAAAGATCCTTGTTTGCGTGCGTGAAAGATCATTTCTTTTTAAGTTAAATTCGAAAGAGACGGCTTTTCGGCTGTGGCTTTGGGGCGATTAGTTTGGGTTAGATTCGTGAGATCTTATTTGGAGAAAAGCTTTACGCTGACAAATGGCTCAGTATTCGTATTGGTTAGAAGATGTTTGGTTGTGCTATCAGGATGAGAGGGAAGGTATCATCTTTTTGCCATTTTGGAATGGTTAGAGTGATTTTAACGTCTTTGTCGTGCATCTTTTCTTTTGTAAAATTCAGAATATTTCAACACAGTTTGTAATGAACTGTAGACATTTATGGCTGCGAGGAGGATCTGCGCCAGACCGACATTTGTGGTGCAATCTAGATTTTGATTACATTTATCTGTAATTTTGGTATTAATGTCCTTTTTTCGAGTTTATAGATTCCTAGACTTAACTTCTTTTAATGTACTAGACCTAACTATCTTCTTCTGTTCCATCTATTTGATGGAAGAAGTTGAAAAAACTAATGTGCAAAATAATGTATCAGTGGGTAATTATCCATAACAGGTTTAATGTTATCATGAGTTTCCTTGGTAATTGCTCTTCTTATTCCTGACTTGTTTTTTTTTCCGTAAATACATTGATGGGGTCATGTTGATTTGGTTGCATCATGGAACTGATTTCTCTATGATTCTTTTTTGTTCTTCCGTTCAAGCATGACGGATGTTCAGCTTTAAATTGATAAGCTGACTCATTGTCTCTGATTCTTTCCTGTAATATAAATGAGTGCCTGATCTGCTTTAACACAGTTTTTGCAATATTTTTTTATCAACATCTGTATACTGAAGTATGCATAAAATTTCCTTTGTTCCATTATCATTGATTTTCAGCTTTAAATTAATAAGCTGACTCATCGTCTCTGGTTCTTTCCTGCAGTATAAATGAGTACTTGCTCTGCTTTAACCCAGTTTTTGCAATATTTTTTTATCGGCGTCTGTATCACTGAAGCTCTTAAACATAAAATATTCTTTGTTCCATTGTTGTTGATTTTTTCTTATTATCAATAACATAGGTGCTTTCATCATTGTAAATGCACATTCTGTTTATAGAATACACTGTATCCACTGTGTTCGGTGCATTATATAATAGATTTTCCTCACGATTCTTGACATGCACTTTTACGTCGAACTTTTTTATGAAACCTTTAAAAAATAATATTCAACATGAACTGCTTGTATCTGCTATTTTGTGTTATTTCTGACAACAGGTGAATGCTGTGTTTTCAAGATTATAATCTGAAATGCTATATCTTAGCTTAAAGTAACCATTAATTAGCATTAATATTCCTTTACATTGGGAACAAAATCTTTGAGTCTGATTGGTTTCCTTATGTTTTATTGTTAATTGGAAAATTTGCATGAATGTGGACTCTACATTTCTGTTTTTTTGGGTTACAAACTGTACATTTATTGTGCAACCAAATCTCAAAGACTGTTATTTCCATTCGCGCTACCTAACCAACGTACTCTTGTATAAATGCTCAAATCAAGTTTATGAAAATATTAACTCTTCAATCAATGAAGTCAATGCTTGCATTAAATTTACGTAATATTAGTACAGTATGAATTACAAAAGCGAAGATAACTCAGCACCAATTTGTCGTTTCCTAAATCTTATCTGAAATTAATAAGTTAATTGCTAGTAAACATTTGACCTTCTAAAAAGTATGTTTTGTTCTCTCTGTTATAATCCAACATGGCTGTTTGTAGCACTAAATAACCTTTTGCCTTGTTTTTCTTCTTTCACCTGCTTTTCAGTTTTGCTTGATTTGTCTTTATTGTGGTCTTATACTCCTCTATGCACACGAGTAAAGATTAAAGCTTGGAAATTGTGATGGACAATGAAGACCTCTTCAACAGCCTGCCTGAAGCTTGTTTCTCTTCCTTTTCTGTGCCTTCTCCTCTCTTTGTCAAATAACGCATGAGGAAGAGGAACATTTAAGGGCTTTAAATCATGATTGGCTATTTGGACAGTCTGAATTCAGAAATAAAAGTAGCCACATAACTAGGATAATGCAAGTATGAGAGTGAAATATGTAAGATGTACTAAAATTTGGGTCTGATTTGAAGCATATTAAGAGCAGTTTAACATTATAAGGAACACAATCATAACTATTAAAGCTACGTAGTTACTCATACCTCCTAAAACTACATAGCTGCATGTATCTGAAACGTCAAAGTTGCGTGGAAATGCATAAGAAACCGTTTTTTCATTCACATTTGATCTGCTGTCTCAGCTGGAAACAGCCTTTTCAGTGCTTGCTGTACAATTTTGGAAATCTTCTTAATTACGAGAAATAAACATACGCCGAGGTCGATATTCTTTCGACACAGTAATTTTGTAAACCTTTCTTTATGACAACAAACATACATATTTTCTGATATGTGTTCTTTCTCTTCATCGCTGCGCAACACAATGTTTACTTAAGTTGGAGCATTTAATAAGACAGAGTTTTGAAATGCTTAGAAATTCATTTCTTTCTTTCTTTACGTTAATCTCTCTTTGAAATTTGAATCATGTTCATTGATGACGGTCTGCGATTCATTTGGCTTCATAAAAAAAATCTCAAGTTTCGGAAGTATCATTGTCTCCCGAGGAAACTGTCATCTCCTCCTAGAATATTTTTTATCATAAATCCTCAAGTATTTTTGTGACTTATGGTCATGCCTGGCTACCTTGGAAGTCAATAATTAAGAAGAATCATCTAAGACCATAGTTTGCATTAATTATGATTTAAGATGTAAATCAGGGATATATATAATCTTGAAAGCTTTGAGACGGTGATAACATCCTGATTATGAATTGCTGAGGGCTTCTTTGAGGAGTGAATATTGTATCTTATTGTTTCCCTTGATAAATCCAAGCTGTTGTGCGTCTTCTACGATATTTTTTATGCATGTCCAAAATTTTGAAACCTTGTGCTGGTATTATTGGGTAAATGAATATCTTAATTTAAGAGAGTTAGTTAGATGTTCTTTTGTAATCTTTTTTTTTAAATGTGCAGGTGCATTCCATCAAAATTATTCGCAATAAACATACTGGGCAGTCAGAGGGTTATGGTTTTGTTGAGTTCAATACCCATGCTGCTGCCGAGAAAGTACTTCAAAGTTTTGCTGGTCTCATAATGCCAAATACTGATCAACCATTTAGGTTAAATTGGGCATCATTTAGCATGGGCGATAGGCGCACAGATGCTTCCTCTGACTTCTCTATATTTGTCGGAGATTTAGCTTCTGATGTTACTGATGCTACACTTCAAGAACTTTTTGTTAGTAAATATCCATCCGTCAAAGGGGCAAAAGTTGTCATTGATGCAAACACTGGCCGTTCAAAAGGTTATGGATTTGTGAGGTTTGGAAATGATAGTGAGAAGACTCAAGCTATGACAGAAATGAATGGTGTATTTTGCTCTAGTCGGCCAATGCGCATCGGCCCTGCAACTCCAAGAAAGTCATCTGGTAAGTGTGCAGTCTACTGTTTTATCCATTTTTTTATCATATTATTTTGTTATTTATTTATTAACTATTCAAGTGCATATCGTTCGATTGTCCTAAAAAAATGCTTGGTTGTTTCAGAAAGTGTTACTGATTCACACAGTTGATCTTCTATCATGCTTTTATTGCACGCATTTTTAAATGCTAAATTGGTGGTGTAAAATGTGCTATATCTTTGATGAGAACCATTGGACCGTTAGATCTAGATCCAAGGTTACAAGTATATAGAAAAACACGAATGTGGAAAAAATTTCTCGTCATTTATGATCTTGGATTTGCATCTAACGATCTAAATAGTATTCAAAAGTGCTGTAGTGCATTAATAAATTCACTTTTTTTAAATATTATATTTATTTCTCATACATTTTAGTACTTACCTTGTGAATGCATTGAGATTCAGTGAATTCGAAATTCACTTTTGTATCATCTCGTGAGTTTTCAGGCTGTCATTCTATTTTCTACATGTTTGTTTTATGTAAAAAGTAAATATATCTGATTATTTAATTCAGTTGTTGTATGTTTTCACCGCAGTTAGAAAATATTGTTCTGTTGATGTCTAGAAGTGTAAAATTATGGTCAATGATCAAACATGGTGATTCCTGGAGATGCATGAATGATTGAGGTCATTTGCACGTCTCATATCAACACTTACTAGTTGACCAAGTAGACTAGTCGGATCACATGCGCTTCTCATGTAACAGCTTAAAGAATCTGAGACGTATATGTGCATGGACTCAAGCACTAACTGAGCCATTTTAAGGAAATTTGGCATGCCACTATATATATATATACATATATATTTATATATATGTATATTATATATATATGATTTTTTCATGGCCCTTATTTGCATGAACCCATTCTCTTATTCTATACCAAGAAGTTAATGTCTTGAAGGCAGAAAACATATATTTTCACAACTTACATTATAGCATATAGATGATTATAGGTATTATCTCCTAAGGTGCACCATATTGAAGATGAGATACAAAATATCTGGAAAGGGAAATATGTTAGGCTTTTGATTTGAAGATGAAAACTACTTATTTCTGTGATGGTAGAGATCAAAATAATATGTAGAACTCTTCAGTTCATGCATAATAAAGAATTTTGATCTAATGAGATTGACATTATTGTAAACAACAATGGTAGAGGCTATATCTTCTGCTTAAATTCAAAAGTAGAGAATATTTCTATGTCCTCAATTGCTTCTGATTATGATGCTTAGTAATGAAGCGTGCTGATCTTGACATCAGTAATGAATTACTCTAAGATTACTTCATCAGTTCTTTATGTTTATCATTTATGTAATAGGAAATTCTGGGTCGAACGGTTCATCAGCACAGCCAGATGGAGATTTTACTAACACCACAGTAAGTGCAGCACTCTGGTACATTAGCAATATGCCATCCCCTTTCTCTTGTTTCTTTGGTCAAGCAATGTGCTATTTATCTAATTTCTTTGTAGGTATTTGTTGGAGGACTTGACCCCACTGTCAGTGAAGATGATCTTAAACAGAAGTTTGCTCAGTACGGCGAGATTGCCTCAATAAAAATTCCAACTGGAAAACAATGTGGTTTTGTGCAATTTATTCAAAGGTACAACATGCCAAATGTTCTCAAATAATGTCTATAAGCAGAAGGAAATCTGAGCTTCACAGTTTTGTAATTTCTAAGCAAATAATAAACTCTTTTGAGTATGACCACATAAAGAATTACTTATTCTTGTTTTAATAGGGGTGATGCTGAAGAAGCATTGCAGGGATTGAATGGAGCAGTGATTGGAACACAAACTGTACGCCTTTCATGGGGTCGTAGTCCTGCAAACAAACAGGTACGTATCTTCTGAATTAAGTATAGCTTGCATTTGTCAGAGTACAATTTATATTTGCCTGAAATCTCAGTGAAGAGACTATAAAAGGTTTTGTGATACTGGAAGGCAGAAAATTCTCTTGCCAGTTGAAAGCATACTTAATATCTGATACAACTGTTAAAATTCTAATCACCTTATCCTTTAGAGAATAATCTAATGATGGTTGGACTAAAATAACTCACATCTTCATCCTATTGTGAAAGATCTTCCTAACATTCATTTATTGCTTCTCTTCAGAAAAGGAAAGGAAAAAAATGTACATATATAGGTCTTAATGAATGTGCATGCCTGTTATTCAATGATATTCCAGTATGCTTGTTTCTTATTGCATATTTTGAAATCATTTTGCGTCTCTATTTGACAGTCACGGGCTGACCCTGGGAATCAATGGAATGGTGTGTTCTATGGGGGGCAATATTACAACGGTTATGGATATGCTGCACCTCTTCCAGACCCCAGCATGTACGCTGCTGCTTACGGAGCTTATCCCTTCTACGCAAACCAGCAGCAAGTGAACTGAACTGCGAATTCAACAGCTGCAATCAGCTCATTGTTAAGTTTAGCGAGTGATAAAGAGGTGGTAGCTGGTCTTAGGCGAGTTAGATAAGTGGCATGGAATGTGGAACACTTCCCTTTGAAGGCAAGAACTTGCATAAGGTCCTTCAACTTCTCCTAAGATTTTGCTGTTGATTGTTTATTTATTCATAAATTTTGACTGAGTCGGTGGTAGTAGAAAATGCTGTTTCCAATATATCTAAATTATTAGCAGAACTAGTTCATGCATTTAATCTGTGATCACATTCATTCAAGTGATTGATCACAAGGAAAAATGTTTCATGGTATTTCTTTGAACAAAGAAATGGATAGTGCTAGGTTTGATGTAGAATTGTAGATTGCTACACACCTCCCCAGCTATAAAGCATGCCCTCAGACTTGGCAGTACAACTTTTACTATTCTTTTTGGGGACAAGAACGAAACTTACGAGATTGACAGATTCCATTGAGATGGAGGATGAGCCAGACTTATGAACTGAGTTAGAGAGTTAGGATGGCTTTAAACCTATTAGATTATTGAACAGAGATGCAATTAAAAATTCAATTTTTTTAAGTTCAAAATTTATCATGATGTTGATTTAAAATATAATTGCAATTCTTTTGAACTAAAATTATTCACTAAGAGGCGTTTCGATCAAAACAGTACCACTTAGCCAATTCAAGGGACTATGAGTTTGATTGGCAACTGTCCTGCACGCCATTTGTATCGCACATCTGGCGCTGATAGATTTTCTCGTACACCAACAGGCTTCGGCCATCCACAGTAAATTCAACAGTGATCTGAAAAGGCTTTAGCAGCAGCTTTGCAGCTAGAAAAGCTTCGGTAGATCTTAATGGATGATGCAGCCACAGGTTTCCTTTATGTTCCGCCATTGGCGTGCAATCAACCACCTCTGATTCCACATTTTTTTTGCCTTCTTACCAACCCACTGGACAACAAAATTGGTTGGCTGGCTGGCTATGTCTGATTTTGATTAGCCTACTTTTTCTCCTCTTGAATTGGTCTTTGAGATCACTAATAATTGTTTTAAGTATATATATATATATATAGTGGTGGGCGTTGTGTGATTGGAACTTGACAATTTTAGCAGCAAAAGCTCACATCAGTGTTGCCACTCAATCCCCTTTTGACAGCAAAAGGACGCCCCATGAATAGCTGCAGTAGGCACTATTCTCGGGATCTTACCAACTCAGAGTTGAGAATTAGGAAGATAATGCTGATATCTTGTGCCTTTTTATTTGTAAAATTAAGTTCTCTGCTGTCACATGATCGAACCTTAAACACTCGATCTGTTAAAATGAGTTTTCAGGATTCGTTAAGCTACCGAATGCCAAGTTCTCTATTTGGTCCAAATGCAGATCCTATCAGCTACTGTATTTGCTGGTTAGGGAAGTAGGAATTCATCCAGTGTCACTGTCCGAGTAACGCGCATATGAGTTGTCGGTCCGCGTAACTTATGAATCCGATATCGCCTAATTGTTTGTAAAAAAAAATAAAACAGGATATAAACCTTTGATGGCCACACACCACATTGATCAAATTGTTAGGGAAAAGGGGAGAAGTGGACATCTTTTTTCACATGACAGCTTGCTTTGGCTTGGAGCATGGTACCATGCAGAGAGGGGAGAGAGAGTGTAAAAGGCTTCGTTGGGTCACCTTCTTCTTCTCTTTCTTTCTCCTTTCCATCTGTATGTGATCAGGGGGAAGCCATCAACATGTTGCAAGGACTTGGAACTGTAAGGAAATTGGGACCAGACCTCATTGGTGTTACTGTTACTGCATGCATGCCTCATTGGACCCCCTGCAAAGCATGCGTTACTACTCTTGCAGAGCTCCTCTCTCAAATCTCAAATGTTCCTGCGGAATTCTGCTTTCAAACATAAAATTAGAAATAAAAGGAAAATATAAAACTTTGCAGTTTCCGTTGCTTAGAATTTGAATGCTGCTGAATCATGGATTTTGTGACTTGTTGTGCCAAATTCTTTTCTTCATATGATTCAAATGGAAGAGCAAGGGTATATTTGGATAGAGGAGGGGAAGGAAAGGGAAGTGAGATGAAGGTAATGAGAGAAAAGAGAATGAAGAATAAAGAATTCAACCTTAAATTTATGCTGATAATTTTAATTAGTTAAGAGAAGAGAGGAGGTTCATTTTTAACTTCTCACTAAGAATTTTTCTATCCAAATAAAATAATTTTTATCCTCTCCTTAGTCACCCTACTTTTCCCTTAATCCAAACACACCCTAAATCAATTGAAGTTTGAATGAGATAGTCAAATAATGAAAAGAATTCCCTTAACGTGACTCTTTATGATCATTTTGTCCTTATTTTATATATCATGATGCTAAAAATAAAGAGTAAAACACTTCTAAGAAATGGATATTAAATGGACATTAAGAATTTAAGAACGCCAATAAGCACACTCTAAAGAAAATGGTAAGCAGGAAGAATAGTCGAGGACAAGTAATGGCACCCTATCCAATATTCACCAAAAATGTGGGAGAAAAAGAACTAAAGAACGATTTTGGTAGCCATCGAAGAAACAACACTCACATGATTGGATTCCATCTTTATTCTTTCTTTTGGACCTCATTAGTGTCATCTCAAGCAAATTTATTTCTTTTTTCTTTTTGTCCCTAACGGATCAAATTTCATTGAAAATATCCGGAAGTAAGGAAATTAGAAAGATGTTGGATAGGGGTGTAAAAAAAAAAAATGGAAAATCTAAAAAATCAACACAAGCTGACACAAAAAATATAGATTCTTTTAAATGAAAAATAGACATATTTTAAATTTTAAAAATCATCCGATAAATTAGGTATATTATTATTAATTTTTAATTCTTTTAATATATATATATATATATAATTATGTAGCGTTAACATAAATTTTATGTGAGAATAATTAAAGAGAAATAATTTCACAATTAAGATCTTGTAGCATTTTCACCGAAAGTAATAAAAGATAATGTATATATGAGAATAAGGATATAACTTCAATTATCAATTGATAGATCAAAACATATTGAGTTCCATTCTCACAAGTGTAACTTATACACCTTTTATTTCAATTACATTTTCATGGCCCTTAATTCGTAGTTTCTATTCAAACTTAAGATATATAACTTTTGCGGATACATATTTTGTTTTGGATTGAATATTAAAATACTTGAATCATCAATTTGTTAATAAGAACTCCTAATTATATGAAAAAATCTGTGTGCGATACAAGTGATATGAAAGGGGTATGTATATACTCTGCACGTACAGTGTACACATGGTATTTATACATGCAAAAGAAGGGGAGGAGGTGGTAAAATGTGGCAGCATAACGTACTCGATTCTCACGTGGATTCACTCAATGAATTCTTCGTTCGCCGCCCGGCAAAAAGGTTTCATCTACACGGCCGCATGCTTCATAAAATCCAAACCTCTAATTAATTAACTGTACCCATTTCAACGTGGACGCATCATTGCACACTTCCTTCCTTCTTCATCCCAGAACCTTCTCTTCATTACTTCTCTCTCGCTTTTTCCCTCTGCGTGCGGTGGTGCCGCTGGCCAGCAATTACACCTCTCTCTCTCTCTCTCTCTCTCTCTCTCTCTCT
>LTAE01005951.1:0-26903 GCA_001647135.1 Pontederia paniculata | reverse complement strand
CTGACCACCTGTCAGTATCCTCGGACGTCCACACCAACTTCCGCTGCTAGTCCACCTGGTCGACCGCTTTGTCCTCTTCTGACGTCGGACGACCTCTGACAGACTTCTTCGGTCGTCTGCCAATCCTGCGGTCGACCATCTCAGCCTCCACGGGTCCATCAGCAGACATACTCCTGGGCGCCCACTCCTGTCTCCTCCAGACTCCGGGCGTCCTCTGTCTTCGTCTGATGTCCTCTGGTCGCCCGCTCTCAACCTACGGTCGACCACTTTTCCACTGTCTTTTGCTCTGGGCATCCACTGTCTCCTCCTGAGCCCTCTGGACGTCCACTCTTCAGCGTGGCAGTCTTCCAATCGTCCATTGTCTCCTCCTGAGCCCTCCGGACGACCGCTCCCCAACTTTGTATAGAAAGTTGTGTTGTTGTGGTCGCCCATTCATCAATCATTTGGCGACCTCCTCGTTTCAACCTTTTTCACTGGTCGTCCTCTCCTTCATATTTGATCGACCGGTTTTCCTCTGATCCCCCACTGTTCTTCATTATCGGTCGCCCTCTCTTCTTCTTTGGTCGACCGTTTATGCTCTGCTCTTCCATATACACTCCCTTCTAATACTGGTCGACCTCTTCATGTCTTTGGTCGATCGTCCATTCTCTGCTCCACATCATATGCTCTCTCCCTTTGATGTTGGTCGACCGCTTCATATCCTTAGGACGCTCACTCCACACATATGGTTCTTCATATATAAATTACGTGTGCAGTGATCGTCTATTCCTTCAGCTCAGGTCGACCGCTGTACTAAACTTGAATATACCTGTTACAGAAATCAGCTCAAACAAGTTCATCAGTACAGACTGAGTTCACTTACAAACTTGTGATCATTCAAAATAATCTCAGAATCCTAGATTCAACAGTACCTAGTTAAGATGCAAAGTAATGATTTTGCTTGATGTATTGCAAACACCTAGACGCGATATGCATGCTCAACCGTAAATAGGGCTTAAAAGATGAAATATGCTTTGCTTGTACTGTTGAATGATGTATTGTAATTAAGAGATGGATTGAGATAAGTCTCGTACACATCTAAGTTATAGAAGGGAGTAAACACTTGACACCCGACCGACACGGGTGGTCACTTCCTTGGATTAAATTCCTGAAAGCCCAAAGAGGCAGAAGGGGGTGGATGGCGCATCCTTGGCCTGATCTAGAAGAATTAAGTCGGTGTGCATGATGACCCTGAATCAAATAAGATAATAAAAGGACATGTAACTATGGGGTCGATATGAGGACGACTTATGTGAAGTTAGATGGTTAACTTCTACAATGTCACATGATAAGAAGATTAAAGATGAAGAAGGACATGAACGATAAAGTCAAGTCAACGGGCTATATGCATTGAAAGTCAATGCCAAGTATTATCTTCATGTCTAAAGAAGCATTATACTGATAATGCTAAGTATATGGTGCATTATATGGATAATGTCAAGTAAAGCAAAGTAAGATGACTAAAAGATGCATTACAATGATAATACATAAGCAAGATAAGAAATCAAGTAAAGATGAAAGATAGACTTAAAGTTAAGTACTTGAACATAATTGACTAAGAAGTTAAAGTTAAGAAAAGATGGATGGTCATATGTTGACCTTAAGTTGGGTTAAAACTTTCTGTTATGCTCCATATTTATTATGATATTTATATGCATTCCATGTAAGTCTTTGCATATATGGGTGATATGATTCACTCATTTTTCAGCCCGTACATACTCTAATGGGAGTCCCCTGCTTCTAGATCCTGCATGTGAAAAGAATTAACAATGCTACTTATGATGATGGTGCATCTCATGATGGAAAATGCACATAGTTAAGTATGGATTAAGTCTTAGAATCAAGTTTATGTTAAGTCATGTTGTTCTTTTACTTATGTGGTTAAAAGATCATGCATCACCTTCGGAGAGATTATGTATGTCTCTTTGAAGTTAAGTGACCTTTATGGACAATGTATCTTAAGTTGAGTTTAATGTCAAGTTCTTGGATCATGTTTCCTGTTAATCAAGTTTGATGTCTTCAATTGATTTGTTCACATGTCAAGATCTTATAAGTCCTTCGTTGACTTTTCTCCCATGTCGATTCATATTTTTGTTTTATTCTTATTTCATATGTTTTGACCATGATTTTCAATGGCCAAGTCAAGTTTATTTGTCTCATAGCATTCTGGAGACCGTTTCAAACACGTGGCGAATATTGATTCGTCCGTGTGACGGGGCATATTTTCGAGGCATTACAGTTTGGTATCATAGCCAGAGATTTGGCTCTAAAGTCTAAATGCCTTAGATGATTAAAGCAGTCGTCCTAAAGGTCAAAGTTCTAAATCTCTAAGCAGTCCAAAGTCCATGTGCAAGGCATCATAAACAACCATAAAACTATGAATGCATCTAATAAGGATCCTATTATTTATGTAAAAGGCTAATCATTTTGAAATATGGTTAATTATGTAATGCAGGAAGATCAAAAGAGGTGACACTTCATGCCATGTAGGCGTGATGAACAATATACTTCCATAGAACTTATGGCTAAGGTTGCCAGAGTTATAGAAAAGAACAAAGGTTATGACCAAATCATTCTTTTGAAGTTTAAAGAAGATTAATCCTCCAATGTTGATGGGAATATATAGGAATCCAAATAAGGAGAGGGTATGATTGGACTTCATGATGAACAAGTTCAAAAGGATGTGTTATGTGGATAAGTAAAAAGGGGAAAGTAAGAAGAATGCATGAACCCCCAATAAGGACAAGTGTCGACGGATGACTATCTCAACAAGTTGTTGAAGATCAAAAAATACATCTAGTTGGATGGTTATTGATATAATCATAGGTTTGAGTCTCAAGTTTCTAATGATGACTATCTAAAGATCTGTGTTCAAGTGTCATTATCAATAGTTAAGATTCGTAAGCCTTGATGTGCATCTTATGGATATGATTGAATTTCGATTATATGATAGATAGTTATTGATGCTAAAGCAAGCTCAAGTTCTTATGGTCATATTGTCATTTTAAAGTGATTAAGGATGTCTACAATTGATTATTGACATCATATAAAGGTTAAACTAATGTATTCTACGAGGTAATCATGATGAGTATTATGATATTGTGAAGAAAATATATTTACACTTATGCACCCAAATACACAAGATGTTGAATCAGTTTTAGTTATCTAGAAATTATGGATCATATATGAATTAATAGATCTTAAGTCAAGCATATGTAAAGTCATGAATACTATGAGTATTGTATCAAGGCATTGAGCAAAAAATGGATCAATGACATTGTTGAATTTTTTGAGGGCAAGATGGAAAGTCATAAGTTGCATAACTCATAAATTGGACATAAGGATTCTACTTTGGAGGAAAATAAAGATCATCGAAAAAGAACGTATATAACTTAATTTATGATTCAATGTTGGAAGATGTGCCAAAGTACCAAATATCTTGATCATGATGATCAAGCTCCACTAAGGAGGTGTTATGTAATTAAGAGAAGGAATTTAGTGATTCAGAGGTAGGAGTTGTCCAGTCCCTCACCCAATAGAAACTTATGGTGAATGAGTATACGATTGATGATTGTTATTTAATCAATATCATTAATGAAGTTCATTGTGATCACCAAGTAGATTAAGTCATATAGGAAATGCTCACAGTTAAACGAGAGACCATGACTTAAATGAACAATGACAAGGATGGTAAGCTAGACTAGGAAATGACAAATACCCAACGAATAGGTACGAAAAGCTATGAAGTATTTATTGGAGAAATGATACATGAGGTGTACTAAGTTGAGCAGGTTCTTTATTTATACGCTTATGAATCGTACATAGACTAGGTGAAAGAAAATATAATCTATCCTATTAAGAATAATGGATCAATAACGTTAAGATATCATGAATAGGATGCCATCGCATATATTATGACCTACTGATCTTTTATCGATCTATTCTTAGGATTGTTTAAGGACGCAAAGGGTTAATAAGTGTATAATGAGACAAGAACTCAATGGAACAAAATTGACGAAGTTGTTAATTGGACTTTCTACTGTTGTCTAGAGGATTATACCTAAGAGAATAAGATTACCTAAGCATTTTGGTAAATGGTAAGAATGATGTCTAAGGACTTGGATGGATCTATATGATCGAATAACATTACACGAGGTGGTGATTTCTTAATGATGAATTTTTATAATAATTCAAAAGGAATATTAAAGAGTGGGTCTTATGAAGGTTAGTGATATGAAATCTCTAAATAAATTAACAATTATGTATGTCATGATTGGAGGAGTAACGACATGACTACTATAAAAAAAATCTTGGAAGAGCTATGATCAATTATTATCAATGTGGGCAATTGTTATTTTGACAAACAAGTACATTGATATAGATCATTGAAGAAAAAAGAGATGATATGAACTGACACAAATATGACCATCATATATGTTATCATCATCAATGTGCCAATAAGAACGATATATGAGCATATGAAGTAATAGGAAATCGAAAATATTGATGAATTCTCAATATTTTTTTTAATTCTCAACTACTTCCTTTTATACATTGGCTCCATATTTATTAATTTGATTTTTCCTATTTTTAGTAAAAATAATAAAAATCTGGTGAACCTAAATGTCTGGTTCGATCTGGTTTTCCTTATCGTTCTAGTTTTGTATAAAAACTTGTTTTAAATACCAACTCAGATCGAACCCATGACCGATTCACGATTGAACCGGTCTGGTTTTCAAAACATTGCACACAAGTCTTGCATATATCTTATTGCAATTGCTTTCTCGTAGAGGATTAGAATCCGATTGGAAGCATCCATCCCATGATATTGATATCTTAATATAAATACAATGAGTTTCTTCTTAACAACAAGTGTTTGAGAATATAGTTAGTTAATAGTTAAATCTAATTGTTTTGAAAGTCCCTTTTTCAATCGACGAGGAAACAAAAGTGAATGTGCATGTCATTTTCATATTTTTGTGTCAACTAATCAAATTTGAGTTCAGAAGTAAACTATTTTTGTAGCACCCATCAATTTTAAGAAAAAAATAATAATAAATGAATAAAAGGAAATATATGGTAAGATAAAATGGGATATGATTAGAATTAGGAAAAGGATAAGTAGGAGTCAAACTCAAATTGTTATCCTAATCTTTTAATTTTTTTTATTCCTACACAAATTAGTTTTAAAGAACTCATAATCACAAGTAAAATAAAAGTGATTAAGTTGAATTGGAGTAGTATTACTCCTACAAAACCCCTATATAAAGAGGAATAAAGAAGAGAGAGTCTCATTATTTCTCTCCTAAGTCGAGCAAAAGAAGCTCTCTCTCTCTCTCTCTCTCTCTCTCTCTCTCTCTCTCTCTATCTATCTATCTATCTATCTATCTATCTATCTCTCTCCTCCCGGTGGACTAGAAGAAAGGGGAAGCCATATTGTGAGGGAGGAACAAGGTTCAAGGAATGCCAAACGAGAAAAAGGGGTAACGACTAACGATAGTATAAGTATGTAGTAGGAGGATCAACCCTAGAAAATTGCATATGAACATGATAGATTAAAGAATATACATGAAAGATAATAATGGTTACATTTTAAATTAAAATATAAATTATTGTTCACGGATGGCACTCCAAACACGAATCGTGTTTGTAGGATATTGAGCGTGTTCGACGTACTCGGAGGCGACTGTGCCCTGCACACGGGTTGTTGATAAGTGAATGAAATGAACGCGAATTTATTCCTTTCGTTATGAAAATTAAGTTCATTTTGTTATTATTTATGTTCAATATTCAAAGATCTACACAAAGTTGTATTTGTTTTGACAGGAGACAACAAACACACGAAAACGGAAAAATATCAAGCAATCAGGGAGAATACGGTCGACCAGGCTTGGAGAATACGGTCGTATTCGTCATCCTGAGCGTATTTCGGTCTGACCGTATCCATCAATACGACCATATCGGGCATCCTGAGAGCATTTCGACCTGACCGTATCATCCAGTACGACCGTATCGGTCTCCAGGTTATATTGCGATGCAATGCCGATACGGCCATATCAGATTTTTCACCCCAGCCGTATTGGCCATTCTGAAGGTCGTTTTTGTTTATTTTTATGGGTACTTTGGTCATTTTGTAAGGGATGAATGTTTGTGAACTTAGAAGATATAAAAGGGGAGAAATTAGGTCGAAGAGGGAGGACGGCTGACTACGAACAAGAAGACGTGTGGAGAAGGAATAGATCTAGGTTTTGGATATTCTCAAGAACGCAATTTCTGTAATTTTCTGAACCTATTCGTATCTTCGTGTTTGGATTTGATGAACATGCTTTTCGTAATGGAATCTATGTTTTCATCTTTTGCAATGCGTGGCTAATTTCCTTAATGTTCTAGGGTTTGGAGAAAATTGAGGATTTTATATGATTTCGTTAGATGATCTATGGTGATGTATGAAATCTATCTAACAGTTTTTCATGTACAGATCTAAACGTGATTAGCTACCCGTTTAGGTCAATCTAGGTCTTTTTGGAGATGAAAATCTTAAAATAGATTTGTAGTCCTGTTAGATAATCTATAACTCTTGCCCTAGAAATAGGTTTTTGTTATAGAAAGTTATTGTCGTGAACTTGACATGAAAGAAATTTTCATATGTGAAAGACGAGAGTTTTTATGTATGAACAATTGCTAAATATATATATAGTCTTGAAAAAGATATATATAAAAAGAATTGAACGACATTGAATCATCCGTTACTTAATGTTTAGAAAGCATATAAAATTACCCAATTCAATCCAACCCTAGAACATACTCCATTTTACTGAGAATTTCGTACCGAGCTCGTATCTTCTTAGTCGTCATAGTCTAAAATATTTCCTTTATTGAACATTTACTTTGTTTTCGTTTCTCTAATCGTTAATTGAGTTTAGATAATAACAAAACCAATTCAAATTTAGTAGTTGAAATCTCTCCTTGTGGGTTCGATATCTTTTATTACTACATAGGATTCTGTGCGCTTGCAGAATTACTATCAGTTGTGTTCTCCCTTGACGGGAATGGAGTAGTAAAGGACCATGTTGCACCTTGACGTGGACCGTGTCCCTAATTGTAGAACCAACCACGTGTCGACAGATCATCTCGAAGCACTCAAAATCAGGCCACGTCGTAACTTGACGCAGGCCAAGTTTCTCGACGTCACCTGAAATGGGAAAATGGATCGGATCGAAGACCGTGGTCATCACATAAATGGGCCATGTGCTTCCATAAATGACCCATGTTCTTCGGAATGACAACGACATGCTCAAAATTGAATCTTGGAAATGGCTCACTCCCCCCCTCCTCCCGATGGAGACTATGTTTCATGATTTATTCTAAACGCTGATCAACAAACAGAGATGGTTGACTCGGACTATGTTGCCTCCAAACATGGCCGGGTCATGGGCGAGCGAGGGTCGTGTCACCCTAAAGCCTGACCGCATCCTATTGATGCGACATGGATAGTTGGAAACGAACTGCATTTTGTAATGACGACACCACCAGGTAAGTTATTATTATTATTTTCATTGATTGGATTATTGACTTCTATATGAAATTAAAATGCTGGATTAAAAATGATAATAGGGTTTAAAAGAAGAATGTTGCATGTGCTTAAATTTATCCATGTCGGTATGATTTGGCTTCTTGTGAACTGTCAATGGGTTCTTGGAGGAACAACTCTAAAGTTTTTTCTTCATGTTCAACTAGGTTCCTATTGAAATAACTTCCTTTATATTCAATTGGGTTCTTCGGGACCAACTGTTAATAGGTTCCTACTGAAACTCCTACAAAGGGATTTCTCAGGTTCAACTGTGTTGAGCTTCATCTCGAAGGGAGAAAGGAATAAGTTCATCCTTATGTCATTCTCCGTCGCTCATTGATCATGATTGTATCACAAATTTGAAGGAAGTGGTTGATATGAGCGGTGGGATCTTCATTTCTAGCTCCTTTAAATTCATTCAATTGTACCATTTGGATGAGGTCAGACTTCAACTCAAAATTGTTGGTTGCAATCCTTGGTATCATAATAGTTGATCCCGCTCCTCTATAATCCCTCCCTATTAATTCCTTCATGGGGAGATTCATTAGATCTTGGTGGTCAACTTCTGGATTTATATGTGACGCCCTACATTGATTGATTCCATTGTTTCCTTGATTTGCTCCTTGATTTATGTTGCTCCCTTCATTCAAACTTGTTCATTTGCAATCTCAATTTGCAGATCTCCTCATTGATTTGCAGCTATTGCATGCTTTCTAGCTCTTTGTACTTTTTTATTTGCTCTATACTTCTTTTAAATTTTTGGGTTAAATGTCTGTAATTCCCCACAAAGATCACATGTTGGAAGAGTTCAAAAAATTTCATGTTGAAGTATAGAGAGAAACTAGCAAAAACTCAAGTGTGTCTGCATAGATAATGAAGGTGAATACAGAGGTTCATTTGAAGAATATTATGACACCTTCAGTGTTATTCTTGAGATACAGTCCTAGAACACCTCAATAAAATGGCGTGATTGAGCAAATGAACAGAACAGCTAATGAATGTGTCAGATGTATGCATATGCATGTTAAGATATCGAAGTTTTTTTGGGGATGAAGCATTGATGACTATAATTGATCTAATCAACCATTCACCAACAATACCTCTAAATGGAAGTGTGCCCTTGAAATCTTGGATTTCATATAAAAAATGTTAGAGTGTTTGGTTGCATAGTCTTTGTTCACGTACCAAATGATAAGAGATCAAAACTTGGCAACAAATCAAAATAGTGTTTCTTCCTCATATATTAAGGTGACAAATTTGACTATAGATTATGGTATATCATTGATAGAAAAGTTGTCAAGTGAAGATATAATTTTCTTAACACAAAAAACTGAAAATTTGTCAAAAAAATAAAGAGGCAACCTTCTTTAACGATTATCTAGTTGAATCGAGTTTAGTTGAAGCACGATAGAAAATGACATTACTCCAGCAATTGATCAAAATGATAATAGAAGTTACGCTAGATCAGATGATTCAGATGTACTTTCCTAAAATCAACCTTCTTCAAACATTATCTATCTGAGTCGAGTTCAGTTGAAGCACCGATAAAAGACATAATTACTCCATAAACTGATCAAGATGATAGTATTATTGACATTATGCTAGATGATTTAGATGTACCTTAGGATAGTCAAGCTACTAACGATATTGAGTGGGCTTTGAGTATTATGCATTAGAACCATAATCTCAGTAGAGAAGATCGAGCATAAAAAAAAAAACAAAAATCAAAGTGGTACTCATCGGCAAAGTATGTATTAATTGAAGGAGGAGAACTAGAATGTTATGAAGAAGTCTTAAATTATATAAGAAAAAAAAATGAGTGGACGAAAGTCATGTTGAATGAGATGCAATATCTACATAAGAACAACACATTAATTGGTGAAGCTTTCTTAAGATAAAATGACACTTAAGAATAAATGAGTATCTTGATTGAAAAGTGAAGAAACTAATTCACATTCAAAATACAAAGTAATATTAGTTATCAAGGGATTTAGTTAGAAAATATTCTCACCAGTGGTTAATATATTATTGATTCATGCAATTCTTGGAAGAACTTTGAAGTTGATTAATTTGATATTAAAACATTTTTTCTCCATAGTGACTTCAAAGATTTACATAGAGCATTCAGAAGGCTTAGGCGAATGGGAAATTAACATTTGGTATGTAAATAATAAAAAAACTCATATGGACTAAAGTAGACATCTTGTCAGTAGTATGATAAGCCCTATAAATTCATACATTTTGATATTATCACTCCTTTGTTTTATGACATTATGATGTAAACTAATGCTTCATTCTTATTCATTTTTAGAAAGTATTCGGAGTCTACACCATTTGTCATTTATTTTCAAAAATAATGAATTAGAGAAACCATCACATAGCCTGATTACGATCGAACCGTAATCAGACATGTGTTGTTAAGACCCTACCATAGTCACACCTTGTGGACGTGCAAGAATTCAACTGAAGAGACCTTAGTGCACCCGAATTGAGTCCTACGTGGTCATGTCAAGGTCGTACATATATGCAATGAGATTGTGTCCATATGCTATTGAGCTCGTAGCGCACCAGATAGAGCCACCGTAACGAATCGTATGAAGTCGTAGCACAATCGAAATGGAATGAAATGTGTATTTTGGGTCGTAGAGCAAGTTGAATTGGTCATAGCGATATTAATAACGCCCGTAGTGACATAGCGGAATGAGTTGAATCGTAACGGTTGGTGGCATTGTGAGCGCGATACAAAAAAAGGATTAATTAGGATTTTGGAGGGGGCGGAAGTTTGGACAACATTTGGTGGCTATTAGGTTTTGGACATATTTGTAGGATGTTAATATATACTTTGCATTTGTATTAGAGTTGTAAGGAGTTTGAATGTTTGACTCTCTATTTTCTGATTTTTAGTGCAAGTTTTCTTCTCATCTTATATTTCACTTCTTTTCATTATGTATATGAAATCACCCTTGTTTTAGGATTAGATGAAATTTAGGTTAAGTGTTTTTGAAAATGATGATCTATGTGTTATAACTCTTTTTGCTTAGTGAATGAACTGTTAAACCTAAATAAGATTAAGTATCTTATTTAGATTAATCTAGATTATCTAATGATGAAAATTATATCGATCAAGTAGTAGTTTCACTAAGCAAGATAATATGCAATATCTAGAAATATAATTACATTGTATTGCTTATTGAATTCATGTGCTAAGGTAAATTAGATTATTAATGTGAATGCATGAAAGTGTCTTTTCTTAAACTAATTAGAATTGTATTGATTTGAAAGAGAAGTTCATGAATTTTGGAGTCGAGCAAGAGTCTAACGCATGTTGAATCATTGTCCTAAGCACTTATAATCCTAGATGGATTCAAAACCATATCTAACTTCTACTCTCTAATCTCAACTTGTAATATAGGAAATTAAAAAAAAGGATATGAAGATAAATTTAAATAAACTTACAGGTAAGATCATGAAGAGATATCAAGTATAAAGAGAATTAGGGAAACCCTCGTCTACTCCACTGGTGCTATGAATTCTAGCATGGGCATAATGCATATGAATAAATGATAATGTGGAAAACTCTCAACCTATCTAACTCACAATAACTCTCGTTTGTGATATATGTCTTACAAATAAAAAGTAAGAATTAATTCTCTCTATTTTTAAATCTAATTTGTTATTAAACACAACACATTAAAATGAGTCACCTATCAATTAAGAGCTCTTTTTAATTTTTTTTTCTTAATTGACTACACAACCTTAGAGCTCTTTTGATTCTCCTAGGCTTGAATATTCATGCAAGGTGGAACTCTTGATCAATCTTGGAGAAAATATTCACATGCAATAATCAAATTTTCCTTTCGAACAAAAATCAACTCATGCAATCAGAATAAATTATCAAAAGAGCACTAAAAGTAAACATGAATACTATCAAAAGGTTTAGAATAGATCAAACTATGAAAATATCCATAATAACGAGGGTCGACCTAGTAAACCCTAGCTACGAACTGCTCGATGGAACTAAAAGTAAATATCAAAGGGAGTTCAAAGTTCATATGAAATAATTAGAAAATAAAAGATACAAATAGAACTATGGAGAAGAAGATGGTGCTTGTAGGACTCGCGATTTTCGTGCAAAGCGTCGAACTCCTAAGCCTCCAAAGTCTTATCTTCTCTTTCGCACAATATTTTGTTGCCTTGGTCTCCAGGAGATCCTTTTCTCAAGTGTTCTAAAGTCTTATTTATAGGATTTTGAAGTCCCCTAATATTTAGAATTGAAATCGAGTTGGTCTAAGTTAAATCATCTAAATGAAATAATTCATGACCCATAAGTATGCATATACAATTGTGAAATTGAAGTGTCGGTTAGAAATAGACTAGTTAATGTTAGTCAAATTATCTTTATGTTTGTGAACCTCGTACTCAAATAATAACCCTTCTGTAGCGTTCGTATAGGGGCCGCGAAAGTGAACTATCGAAAATATGTTCTTTGATAGCGCCCGTAAGCTGACTTCACGCTCCATGATGAAGTTAATACTCATCATCCTCTTCATTTTTACGTCTAATCCAGGTCTTTCTGCTTCTGCTCCTGTATAAGGAAAATACACATTATTTCTCTTTATTTTATTTTATCAAAGATACAAAAGCTCAAATGAAAATCATAGTTCTGTCTAGCAACATCCAACATCCCAATAATCATATACTATATGATCACAAAATAATAGTAAATGAATTTCATATATTGACGAAATGTTATCCTAAATTAATCGAAAAATAAGTAGAATATGGTAATATTAAACTTAATCGGAAAACTAATAGGGAAAAAATATAATATGGTAAACTGAACCTAATCGGCGAATAAGTAGAATGTCATGGACCATGGGGAAGGTGCGTTGGGCATCCATCAGACCAAAATAACATTTTTTGCATGCTGCAGGAGAGGAGACAGTTTCCTCTCCACAATTAACTATTTACCTCAAAATATCAAAACGCTTCCACTCTACCCTTCAACCTTTTTTTTTTAACTTTTCCTCATTTATTTATATAATTACACTATACCCTTCAATCTAATTAAAAAAAGAACTAAAAATGTACTTTAGAAAATAAATAATATTTTTTTTATTTTTCTCTTATTTCTAATAGTCATTATGTTTTCAAATGATAATAAATGGGTCAAATATATAATTGGCTAAATAAAAAGGAAATGTTAACAAAAAAATCTGATGATTGAGTAGAAATTTTAATAGTTTAGATGAGATATGACTAATTTATTTATTTAGGGTTAAAGTCAAACAGGTTATAGTCCAAGGGGAAATAAATGAAAACAATACTAAAAAAAGTCCAAAATTTTGTCCATTGATAATAGCATCAGGTATAGGGTGCCGGTTTGGGTACTTTAAGAAAAAGGAATTCTTAGGTTTTTAAAAATTATGTAATATATTTTCTAAAAAAAATTTCTTACTACGTTTCAGTAAATTACAAACTAAATTTAAATATAGCATAGTATAATACAAATTAATTATAATGAAATTTAAATTACTGTATCATAAATTACATAATATCAAGATAATATCAAGAAAATTGTAATATCTGTTATAAGGCTATGTTAATTTCGGTACTTTGTAAAATATTCAATTTGTCATTTCGATCTAGAGCATGGTCAGATGTTTTGAAAAAAGTCAATATTGCATTTCAATTTAAAAACTTGCTATAAATTTTAAATAAATGAACAAAAACAATCACTGAAAACTTCCAACACTTTTTCATGAAATTTTAAATGCTCCGTAAGATTTATTGTAACATCGAGTTAGATGTAACATATTAGGGAATGTAACACCATTATAAACAAATTATATATTTTAATTATAAATGTTTTAAAATCTATTATATTAACTTTGATTTTATAGTATGATTATAAAGAATATTATAATAAATTACAAGAAAATATAAACAAAAGGATCATGCATGGATGTTATAAAGGGTTAACTCTATTTTCCTTCCCTCACCTATAGTTAAGTTTGTTTTTAACTTAACCTCCTAAATTTTAATATTACCCACTAACCTTCCCTCAAGTTTCCAAACACTTTCACTTTACCCCCAAATGCTTAAATTTTATTTATTTTCATTATGCATTAACCTTTTTGCCCTTATTTAAATTTTAAAGGATAAAAAAATAAAAAAATTAAATGGGGTCACTCTTCATCTTATTTTCTTCACGGACCATATGATTTTTTAATTTTTTCTAATATTTTAAAGTTAATTAAATTAAATAAGGATAAAAAGGTAACTATATTATAAAATTTATGCAATTAGGTTTAAGTGCAAGTGTTTGAAAAGTTGAGAAAAGATAAGTAGACAATATTAAAGTTTAAAAGTAAAATGAAAATAAGATATAGTTGAGGAGAGGATAATGCAAATAATCTTTGTAACACCCAGAATTTTTCTAAAACAGAAATTAGGAAAATAATATAGAATTAGTTGGACCTTTACTATAAATAGGCCCCTAAGAAAATAAGGCAATACTTTTGGCCTTTTCTTTCATAACCCTAGCCGTCAAGGATTTTTCCCCTTTCTCTTCTTCTTCCTCTTTCCTCAAGAACAGAGGTAACCGATCAAGGCCTTCTTTTCTCTTATGATTGTTATCTTCCTCTTCTTTAAATCTATATCAAATCCCTAGGAGGCCGTGAAGGAGGAACACAATACGAAGATCAAGAAAGAGATTAAAATAAGAAGAACACAAGGAGAAAATCCTATACGAAGAGGTATGTACACTAGTGGATCCCTTTAGATCAAGTTTTTCTTGATGAATGATTTCATGCTAGGTTTCATTGATAATATGAATGATTTTACGAATGAATTATCAGGATGTTTGCTAGGCCCTGGAACCATTGTTTAAACCCAAGTGGATAAAGATGTGATGCCCTAGTAGTGTTTATTTATCATATATGATTAGATTTATGAGAAGTTTTTATGATTCATATGATGATATTTTTCATTGGTACGATATATGCATACGTAGCCCTCGAAGTTTATTTTCACTAGGAATTTTCACCTAAATCTAAGGTCTAAAGAAATTTATGGGCAAAATACTAAACATCGGTCATGATGTTCAGAGTTTAGGTCAATTGAAAGTCAATTTAGGTCGATCGAAAATCCTGCTGAAAACTTTCAAGATGTTGTTCAGAGTTCCGGTTGACCGAAAGTCAGTTTAGGTCGATCGAAAATCCTACTGAAACCTTCCAAGATGATGTCTAGAGTTTAGGTCGACCGAAAGTCAGAAACGGTCGACCGAATCTACTGTTTGTCAATTTTTATTAACTAAATCTCTTTTAATTTTAATGATAATTATTGTGTAGTTTTTCTATAAGTCCTAAGGACTAATATTTATGTGGACAAGATAGGGGTAAACCATTCTCACTGAAATGATGATGAGGTCGTCATGCATTGTATCATTGAGCGACAATGCTAATGATGATCGGGGACTGGTAGAACAACTGTTACTCAGTTCCTGTTGCCTGACTTTCTCCCCACCTTGCAACAAATAGATTTTTCGAGCATCTTTTTTTATCGTGGCTTGTGCACCCCCACTAACCTATTGGAGAGACCTCTAAAGACTCATGAGCCATTCAAAGTCACAATAAAGCAATCCTTAAAATCACCTCAAAATTATTAATAGGATAAGAATAACTTAATCAGATAATCATTTGGATAATAATTGCATTGATCATGTTGCATTAGTTGTTAAGGATGGATGGACAATGAATGATGATGTATTGTATGTATCCTAAATATAAAAAAAGATGATGCATGATGAATTAATGATGATGATGATGTGGAATAATTGATATTTGACCATTGGTCATAGCTTACTCCTTATATACGTTCAACGTGATTGAAATTTAACTATTCGTCATAACTCACTCTTGATGCAAGAAAGTAATGATATGCTAATGATGATGAAAGTAAAGGTACGTAAAGAAAAGTAAAGTTTGATGAAAGATAATGTATGAAAGAAGGTATATAAAAGGTATTTATGATGTTTTATACTGACACTTGGGTTATGATTAGTAATGTTTAATTATGATGTAGTTATGTTCATATTTTTATTTTATCATGAAAAATATTTTTCTATTGTGCCTGACATATCTGAGTTTCATAGCTCACAGTGAATTTATTTTTCCCCTGCTTTAGATCCTGCAGGTCAATGATCCGAGATATCATGATTACTGGTGGTGCTAGTGGCGACAGGTGTTCGTGATGATGCTGCTTGCACATGAATAGTAGTTCATAGTATGATGTTTGTCAGTCTAATCTCTTTTATTTAGTTGTAATAAGAAAAGAAATTATTATATGATGTGAGACTATGAGAATTTATGTCATGTAATACTTTCGCATTTATATTTTATGAAAAGAATTTGAAGACTTATGATTTTATTTATTTTATGTATTCCGCATTTAGTTTACTAGTCATAGTGTCAACTTTAAAGTCAAATATATGGATGACGTGTAACGTACTCAGGAGAGCATTCTGCCACGTGGCGGAATAATTTTTTGGGGCATTACAGTCTTATTATAAAATACAATGGAGAATTATGTGGTCCAAAAAATATGCATATAAAAAACTGACTATGGGTGTTGATGCTCACATGAAGATGTAATGAATGAGTGCATTTAATGCTGTGCAAAATAGTTGCGATTAATAAAACGAAAGCATTGAGTGGATCCAGGAGCTGGTATTTTTTGTGATGTATTGAGCTAAAAATGTAGAAAATAAATTCTTTCGCCATGCATTATTTTACAGAGTTCTTAAGAGAACTTTTTCTTGACTGATTTCAGAACTTTTGAGTTTTTATTCTTGATTCAAAAGGCCTAAATGTGCGTTTTATACAAGTTAAATAGAAAAATATCTTAATAATTGTTTTCATTTTCATTAACAAATTTGATAGCTCACACATATTAGATTTTTTTTTCTGACAAAAGATATAATTCATCCAAATATATTGGCAAAAACATTAAAGTGCCGAAATCCTCATCTAAATTTCGCGAAAGAATTAAATTCTTATTAACAATATGTATTTATTTGTCAATTTTAAAAATAGATTCTTGTTTTTATATTGAATTAACAAATTATATTCAAATAAGTTTAATCAGTGTATAAATTATTTTTTGACTTATATGCAATTAATTATTTTGTTTTCAAAATCAAAGTTAACTTTTTTTCCCAAAAACTAACTACTTGTATTAAATTTGATATCAATTGTTAGATAGTTAATTGATACATGCAAGCCAAAAAAATAATTTAACATTCATTAACTCATCCTCCTAAAAATCTTTCTAATATTCACATGACTAAAATGCACCCAAAAGTTGATAAAATTATAATATGAATGGTTAAGAGAATTCTAAAAAGAAAATTAGAAAAATGTAGCAATGTTTTGTTTTATGTGTTTATGGTTGGCGGGTTGGATGATGGCTGACATGGCCAATTGGTTTTATACTTGTTCACAGTGCAAAGGTTAAAATAGTAAAAAAGTCTGGAAGGGGACAATAATTAAAGGAGAGTGGTAATAGAGGGACTAAAATAAATAATGGTTCTCTTTCTTTTAAATTAGGATGGGTGAGAAGGGAAACGAAAAAGAAAGATTACAAAGGAACAGATAAAAAGTATTATGAATTTTTTGTTTGAATAAAAAGAAGAAGTATGATATGAAGGCGTTATTTTTTAAAAGATTATTTTATTTTTAAAAAAAATTAATAATGAATAAAGTGAAAAATAAAAGTGTTCAAAATGTCAATTTCTTCTAATTTCACCAAATTTAGTAAAATTAATTTTAAAAGATTTTGACTCTTTCAATTTTTTTTAATTTTTTTAATTACTATTTAAACATGAAGTGAATCTTATAATCCTATCTCACTCGTCTTTACGCCCTTCTAATTCTTTTTACGCCCTTCTAATTCTTTCATCCGAACGCCTTACGTCATTTTTGCACGGGGCTTGTACTTTTTTCTCGTTTCCCGTGTGATCACTTTCTAGTTTCAACAAATCGACACCGAACACTGAAATGACGTGGTCTATGGATAGAAGGTGAGTAGGTTGGCCGCTGTTTTTGGACTTCTCACCTCCCATCATGACAAAGTCACACCTCCTCCATTTCTTGTGACATTAGTGATGATGGAGGATGCATTGTTCAACTGTCCTATGAAACTTTCAAATGCCAAAGTGCATATATCATATCATCATATCATCATTTCTTTACGAAATGGAGAAAGTTGTTTGAGTTTTTTCTTTTATTCTTTTACTTTTGTGTACTGAACTTTTGAACTTCTTGGATATGGAAAAACAAAATTTGAAATTTCATATGAACTAACTATTTTCGAGTTTGAATTTTGGACTCGTCATTTTGACGAGGATTTATCTTATTATTTTCGATTCAAATATCGAATTAGTCAGATGCTAATAACGGTGAACGATGATAATAGTCATCTATAAAAAAAAATTGAAACTTATACCAGTTACCTTATTCGAAGAAGATACAATTTGAGCTAATATGATGAACAGATCCACTGGACATCGACTATATTTCGTCGAGTGATAAGACTATTGAAAAAGACTAATGGTCATTGAATAGGCAATTCAAAGCAACACCAGATGATCATTCCACGGTTGAACTAGGGTGCGTTTGGTGTAACCGTGGTTAGTTCAACTTGCGTTTGGTGTAGCCGTGATATGGAACGCAGCTTTATTCAAAGCACAACTTGCTTTGTGCTACTTTTCTGTTTGGCGAAAAAAATTATTGTTGCTTTCTTTAAAAAATAGTTGTAGTTAACAACAACTTTTGTAGTTCTGCATTTGGAGAAGCTGTTAGACTTCGGCTGCATTTGAGAGGATGTGAAATTTTGAGAAAAAAACTTGTGTACTTTTCTACAAAGGTCTTCTTTTTAGGAGCTTTCAATAAAAGCAGACAAAAGAAGTTTTGACATGAAGGATTTGTGAATAAAAGCAAGTAAAAAAAATTACTAAACATCCACTGTTAGAAAAGCAAATTGTGCTGCTTCCTTTCAAAGCATCATGAAAAAGCACAATCAAACGCAACCGAACCCACTGCATGTAAAATTTGGCAGTGAAGCAAACAATTACTAAATTGAACAGACTAAAGTCTGAATCACAAGTATAAGAAAGAGAAACCAAAAAGAGAGAATCAACGGCAAGCCCATCATCGCCCAATTTCAAAATTTTGCAACTGTTATCAAAGACTGAAACTTCATAAGTCAAGAAGTTGAAATCCCCTGAATCAAATATGGATTTGCTCCCTAAGTTTGTCAGGCATATTGGAATTTAGGCACTGTGGTTGAGAATTCAACAAAACCAAAACTGAAAGTGGAGATGGTCATATATTCCTTTTTATTAAGTTCACACCTTGACAGGCAAAAAGCCATACAAGCAAGATCAAGATAGTTCTTCTACAAAGCATAAATAAGTTTTGACCCTGAAACATCTCCTCCAAATATGGACAATTAACGTAACAAAACAGCAGGAAGCTACAACAAATCCTCCATATTTAAAGTAGGCATGTGTGTGTCCCACAAACAAGATCAGTATACTGCGATGAACGGCATGAGTACAGATCCTATCCAGAGCTTCCCGTCCTTCTCCTCTACTTCACTAACTGCTCTAACTACCTTGCCTTGACTATCCTCCAAAATCTCCAGCAACTCACCATCTGGACTGTACTTAACAATCAAAGCATGAAGTTTACCTCCAATTTGCATTATGTAGTGATACTTGGCTGGAATTGGGAGTTTCAGTACGAATTTCCTCAACTGCGTGTGATGACTCATGATTTGTGCATACAGACTACGGCGGCAATGCAATGCCACCCAGAATTCACCCTTGTCATTAGTTCTCACATTATCTGGGAATCCAGGTAGGATAGCAAAAATATCAGAGGTTCCTGCCTTTTGTCCCTTCAGCCAATATCTACTCAACCTATTCAGTATATCCAATAGAAATACTTCAGCCATACAACAAGGGGAAAAAGAGTGTAAATCGAAGTGGTAACCTACCTGCCAAGGGATCCTTCACAGAACAAAATGAACATGCCATCCTTGCTTAAAGTCACGCCATTAGGGAACTGAAGGTTCCTCCTAAGTACTGTAGTTTCTTTCGTAACTGGATTGTATTTTAAAAGCCTTCCTGAAGGATCTCCAGTAAACACTAGTTGCAAAAAGTTCCTGAAAATAAACATCAGCTTGATGATTGCTGTGCTTCAAACTTAAAAGTCGCATAAGATTGACGTAATGGATCCACATTGAATATCATCATAGCACATCGATCTATACAGAGAGTACTCTTTGAGGGTATCACATACCATGCAAGAATACAAGTGCAGAAGTAACTAAAACAAACATACATAGCTGATAACTATAACAAACTTCAAGTTGTTCATAGCTTTTTTTTCCTGTAAAGTCAAGTAGTTCATATAGTTGCAGAAAAAAGGCTGGTAAACCATTTCTGGATTTATACTGTATTATAATATTATCTGTAGGTTAGTGCTTGAATATTCAAATTTCATGTCAAGAATACAAGCAGAAATGTCGCACAAAATGATGGCGTCTAACCTATTCATTAGGAATTGCAGGGGTTGCCTTGTTCATACAAATATCCATTCCAGCAACTAGGTATCTTTCGAAAAGATGCCCAATACTGGAATTAAGAACCATGAAAAACACTTAAAACTGTTACAGTGATAGCTGACAATGTTTAAAGTTAAGCAGTAATATGAAAATTTTCACCTAATAATGATTTCAAATGCCTATTTCTCTTACAGAGTCAAAAAATAAAAAAAAATCAAAGCCTAGAACAAGAATTATTATTAGGTTGAGAAGGTCCATATAGCATGCATTTTCCCACAGTTCGCAGTGGGTTACAACAAAGTAAAACTTTTTGGGCTTTTTGCGAGAGGAGCCAAAACATGTTTTAGTTCAAAGCATCAAAATTGGCTGTTAACCACAGCCACCCAAACACAGTCTTAGACTACCAGCTTTGAATATGGCATTACCAAAGAGTAACAAACAAGTATGCTAGTTCTGTATGGTAATATTCCAAGCATCTTTGGAATCATTTTCTTATATTTTTTAGAGTGCTAGGACTAGAAAATGACACATGGGTTAGAATGTACTTATATAAGTAAATTAGAGACACATTGATGAGAAACTGTAATGGTCATGTTCAAAGTTCCTAATAAGATTCCAAAGAACATCACCATGAAAACAGAGTAGAGACAAGAACCTTAAGATAGATTTTCTTTTGACACGACTCACAGAATAGGAGTTTAAACTCCATCATTGTTCTTATATATTTAAAGCACGCCAATGTTGGGGACTACAAAACTCATTGAAATAAATGAAGCATCAAGAAAATGAATACCTCCTTTGATAATTGGCACTGCTGTCCGTGAAATAGATATTTCCGTCCTCGTCAATATCTAAATCATTCGTGAACTTCAATGGAACTCCTCCTGCTTCTGTTGTTAATGATGTAGCCATGCCACCTTCTGGGCCTACCTTTAGCAACCCAAAATAGGCATCAGCAATGTACAAGTCCCCAGTTTTCTTGTCAAATCGAAGACCTAATGGTCTCCCGCAGATATGTTCGTTCTTTAAATAACTCAAAGGTGATGGCTTTGGATCACATATCTCTGACCTACGAAATATATAAAAACATTTAAGTAGATCAGTACACAAGAGCTGACTTGATATTTATGAGAACCAACATTCAATTTGCGAGAACAGATTTTGTACTCGTTTGAAGTTCAATTGAAGAAACAAAAGAATGATCCTCCAGTCAAATCATTTCTGTTAGTTGTTTCCAACTTTTCCATATGATAACACTTATACATGACTATTCTTTCCAAAGAGCTTGCTGATGCAAGTCACTGCAAATATAGTTGGAAGCATTCAAATGAAGATCATTTCTAGCGGCGGGAGAAATACATAAAAGGCATGATTTAAACGACACAGATCCAAATAACTTGTTAATTCTTGGCGTCCATCACAAAACATTATCTTCACATTGTTACCATTATAAGTTTCATATTCTCACAAAAATCATTAGTCGGTTCAAAAGCAAAAACAGCTATTTGAAATAAGCATTAAAACTATTACAGGTAAAGCCAAGTCTTATTTTTCGACAAATACACACAATGTTTCAATAAAGGCAGACACACATGAAGAAAAACCTGATCTATTATTTCTAATCAGAAAGATCTATTTCCTGATGCTTGCACTTCAAGTAACACACTCCCCCAAGGAACAACCATTTAGAATTATTGCTCTAAACCTTTTGTCACATGTTAGAGGTTGAAGATAAACCACATTTTGCTATTAAACGACAACAGCTAGCAACAGTCACTAAAAATAAGAAAAAGCGACATGTAAACCATCATCTGGTGAAGTCCACTGACTCCAGTTTTAAAGTCGTACCAAAGAACATTTTTGAGGGAATGATGGATTGTCCGACCTTCCATAAAACATAACAAACAAAATAAAGTTAACTTAGTCTTATTATCCCTGTATTCTTGTCTTATATGCCAAGCCTCTGACAGGGTACTATTATCTCATTGTTTTCTAGTTATTTTTCTTAAATCATCTCTCCTTGATTATTCTGGCAATAGCATTGTGAATCAAAACCTCACGAGGCTTTTGCATGTTACAACAATTTGAAAGCTTATAAATGCAGCAGTAAAAAGAGCACATGATCTCCGATTTTTATGAATTCTACTGTTGAAGAAAAACTTACAGTACTCATATCCTATCTAAAACTCTACAAAATAATCCTGAATTACGCCAATACATCTACTTTCCAACTTTCCCAGCCATAACGTAACAGGAAGAGGAATAATGCACCTAAAAGCTCATGCAAGGACTCTCCTTTGCAATTTTTTCTTTAACCAAAAATGGTGGCTCCTTTACATACACATTGACATTTGACTCTGTCGTAAGAGCACAATGAGGCTAAACAGAACACAAAAAAAAAGGATCAAAGTCATAAACGAACCTATTGGGGGAAGTGTAGGCGAAGTCGGTCCAGGACTCGCCGTTCCAGAAGAGAACCCTGCCATCCGCGACGCCGGTGTACGGGCCGCGGCCTTGAGGGTCGAAGGCGACGCTTTCGGGCCCCTGGACCTGGCCGAGGAACCTGATCTCAGCCCTCTGGAGCCGGTCCTCGACGTCCGCAGCCGTGGGAAGCTCCGACCGTGGGGGGAGGTCGATCAGGTGCGCCTCGAACCCCGGGAACTCCACCATGGAGCCCCGCCGCAGGGGGTCGAGGCCACAGTAGAGGGCCGCGAGGAGGGCTACAACGGCGAGCAAGGTGGCCGCCGGCGTCATCTCCGGGGAACCTCGACGGTACCGACGAGGGTAGCGGTAAGGCAGACGCGCCGAGGCTTTTGTAAGTGGGTTGGGGAGGAGGAAGTATTGACTGTTAGGTAGCCAGGACTTAATTTGTCAAGATATCAATATTTTACTATATCTATTCTATATTTTAAAACATATTGGGAACGTAAAATATTTTAAAAGATATCGGATCCAACTTGTGAATAATTTTGATTTTGATGAAAAAAGATGTCTTTTAATAATTTGAAATTTTCTCTTATTTTCGTTTTAGATATGATTGGAAAGCAATTGGTGGACCAAGACGTGTTGTTTGGATTAACTAAACATAAAAATGGAGATAAGCTAAAAATATCGAAATTCCAATGTCGATATAGTTCGGTTCTAGTCATTTTTTGGAATTAGGTGGAACTACTCTCCGGGATCATGTGTATTTTGTGGAACTAGTGTGAAGCCTTGCTTGGACGAAAATTAGGAAAAATATTTTTCTAGTTTCTTATATTTGGAAATAGAAAATCATGAACATTAAGAAAAATGTTTTTAAGGATGGAAAGATCGAAAGATTGTAAGTTTACACTAATAAATCTACTTGAATACGTGAGAAGAAGTGGATCGTTATAATTCGCTGCATACTCCTTACATATATATATATATATATATATATATGTGTGTGTATATATATATTGTAAACTTTTCTTCTTTGAAAATGAATGAATGATTTGTAGAATCTCTTTGATATTATACATCATTTCAGACATTTAGTGCATTACTTTTCAACATTACTTAATAAATTTTATTATCTAATAGAAAAAATGGTCACTTATTAAATTATAAAAAAATGCATTATTATTCTTACTATATATAAGTAATCTAATTGATCATTCAAACTATCATATTTATTTATAATAAAAGAGATTACTAGATAATATACATTTTTTTACTAAAATACCTTTTATAAGTATTATCAAATTAAAAAAATATGTTATTAAATTGAAACTTATAAACTTGCATCATAAGTTAACATATTAAATTAACATCATTTAAAATAAAATGATAATAATACAATATTTATAATTATTATAAGCATAACTATTAAAAAATTATTTTTTGTTTATTATTAATGATTAATGATATATTTTTATTCATAATACGATAATAGTAATATAATATTATACTATTAAATAATTTATTGTTGTCATTGGTTTATTAATATAATGTATTATTATTATATAATGTGTTTACTATGTTATATTTTATTTATGAAATATAAAAAATAATATAAATAAATTATCACTTAGGTGATATTTGGAAAGGACCTCTCTTCTTAAACAATATGGATTGTCACTTTATAAAAAAATTATATTTCTGAGTCATCTAAATTGTCAACATATTAGAATAAATAAATAAAATAATTTGATGGGCCAAAAAAAATTAAGTTCAGATTAGTAATAATATGCAAAGATTATTGGTAGAAAAGTACCTCCTAAAAGTAATCCATTTTACTTAAAAAAAAGTGTCAACAGATTGTGACATCTAGAAAATACGGGGTAATAATTCCATGTTAACATAAAATTAATCAACTTGTGCTAATGAAAATAAATAAAGATAGATTAGAAAGAGAAAAAAAATTTGAGTTGAACAAAAATATTAGTTGAGAAAAAAGTGAACTCGAGAAAAGTTTTTTGCTAAATCGAGAAAAGATTTTTTTATATTTGCAATAAAAAATATATATTAAGAAAAAGAAAAAAAATCAGAGGCATTGAGTTAAGAAAAAAATGGATTCGAGATTTTTTTTTACTTGCTTGTGCTAACGGAAAAATAAGATAACATAAATTGAAAAAGAATTCGTGGAAAGCGCTTTTTTACAAATGACAATTACCGGAATTTGTTACTTGTTCGTACATGATTTTTTCCTGTTATCGCAGCAGGCGCACAAATAATGAAATAAAGACAACACCTCATTTTCCAGAAGTAATCAAGAGGTATCAAATTCAAATCTCATCAGCAAACTTATCTAGCATTTTATTTTTTATTTTGTTTATAGGTCATGAATTTTTTTTTTTATGGAAGAAAAGACAACACATCGTTAAACACAATAGCACATATCACCAACAACATATTCTAGGTTAACTTTGTGGGAGGTTTAAGGGGTGGTTGGTTGAAAAATAAGATTAAGTTTAAGATCTTATTTTTTATATTTGAATCAAACATCCATTTAATTCATCTGGTGGGACTCATAACATTTATTGTACAGAAAATAAAAAAGTAGAGTGCAATATATTTCATCTCTCATGTGGATTAGGCTTATTCCAATTAGATTAAGAAAATAATACTATCCCATAGACTAAAAAAAGTTAATCCATCTATAATAACTTTACAATTAAACCGGAACTAAGGGTGAATGTGGAAGGTTATTAAAGATGAATTAAAAATAATTATTGTAACTCAAATTTAATTGTGAAAAATTTTAAAATCATCATATTTTCATTCTATCTATTTGATTGTATTGGATAGGTTATATTTTTCTTTCAATTTTAGCCTTCGATCTATTTACTATTTTAATTTTTTTCTTATTCTTTTTAATATACACAAGCAAGGATCTAAACTATTTTGTAGAAATCACGTAAAATATTAATTTTATATTTTAAAATTTATCGATACTTGAGTACCCTTCCTCAAATTTAAAAGAGTAAAAGTTTCTTTTTAATTAAATTATTCTTTTTTTATTCATCTATTAAACCTTTATTCAAATAAAATATTGACTATTTTATATCATTATTTATCATTTATTTTTATCCAAACATAAATCAAAATAATATTTCTCAAACTTATAATTTTTCAATTTTTTAATCATCTTCAATCTATTCATCACCATCCCTCCATTACTAAATATCCAAATGAAGCCTTAATATAATGTCCCCAGATGCACACCACATCACCTGGTAGAATGTCCACCCGAAAATGCTATCAACTTATATCTTTGATCATAAAGTTGACCCGTTTGATTGGTCAATGCTATATACATGTTAATGCAAAAAGTCAATACATAACTATAACTAGGACCCATGTCATGTGCAAGCTACCTCATCATGAACATCATCATGCTACCGTTTGTTCATCACCATTTACTTTGACATATTTGCCTGCAGAATTAAATTCGTAAGAGAGATAAACCTCTCATGAGTTTTGACACTCAATATGTAAATATTATATATAAAGTTCTCAATAAATAACAAAATATAATTTAAAAATTATCAATAGGACAATTCATTACCTCGATGATCTCAATTTTCATGTTAACCTGTAATATTATTTTTCAATATCTTTATTCATTGATGGCAAGAATATCAATTGCATCTCATCATGGGACGCTCGTATCTTTCTTAGTCAATATATTCAAGCCACCCATTTTTATCATTCTATTTATCTTGCCTTAAATGAAGATATCATTAACAATCGATTTGGGCATCATCAATGTATTGAAGATTCATATTATCCTCTGTGCCAATATGACTAGCTAGACCATGGAATCTCTTTTTGACCCAAAGTGATCTCCATAAAAATAATAATACCCCCCGAAGGAACTCAATTACCCCAATTTGAGGTATGTGTTAACAATACGGATAAATTCCTTAATTTACTAGGGGTCCTCTACTTCATACATAAATTCAATCACAATAGCTTTTAAATCCTACTATTAATTGATCTAGGGTATCATTTAAGAGACCTAAACATACATTGTTCATCAAATCATGTTCAATCAATCAGTACAATCATGTCAGATAAACGTAAGGGAAGCAAAGTAACTAATTGACATTTCTATACAGGAACACGATGTTGAATCTAGGATCCCGAGAATATTTTGAATGATCACAAATTTGTAAGTGAACTCAGTCTGTACTGATGA
>LTAE01005950.1:0-16896 GCA_001647135.1 Pontederia paniculata | reverse complement strand
TTATTATTATTATTATTATTATTATTATTATTATTATTATTATTATTATTATTATTATATAGTGTTGGTAGTGGTCAATTAATCATATCAAGTGGTATTAATTGATTAAATATTTTATTTTTTCTTGCAAGGGATATTCTTTTATTTTGACCTTTATTTTTTTTATAGAATTGAAGATAAATATTTTAAAATCACATTTCTGTTAACTATTGTATACACCTGTAGAGTTTTCCATTGGCATATCGTTTTTATTATAATTTGCATAAGTCAAGAATAGGCATACAAACATTACAATATGCTAATTAGGTGTTGAAAGAAATTACAAAATCAATTTGTTTTAATTTTCACATTGCGCATAAGAGGAGAACGGTTGTGACTGGACTATGCATGCAATCATGATGCCTGTAGCTGACGATAGAGAAAGAATGCGATCAAGAGAGAAGGGATTATGACTATGCGTATGCGTCAAACTTTTTTAAGCATTTTGTTTTACCCTAAATCAGTATGGTATCACACATGAACCAACAATCAAATTATTGAAAAATAATTCAATGATACTTAAATAACATCTTAATTTCAGTCTCACATCCAAGATCGAATAACGTTCTGTTTATATAAAGCAAAATTTGCTCCACACATTCTTTATTTATGTTTTTTCATAAAGCATATCACTTGTTTGGATATCTTCGTATCCTATGAAATAAATTTATACCAACGATTTAGTTTTTATAATTAAAATTCATCAAAATAATTATTTGGATATTAAAAAATGAAGAGATGTTACCTTAGGAATAAGATGTTTTCAATGGAAAAAAAATTTAACCTGGAGTCTATTTTTTTTTCTCATTCGTTTTTTTTATTACTTCGCACCTCCTTCCATATTTGACGGCGATTATAATATTTTTGAGTTTTTGATATATAACTATCATATTTAATTATATTTGAATTTGAATCTTGCCATTTAAATTTTATTTGATCTTATTTTGAGTCTACATTTATATTAAAAAAATATTATTCATTAGTTAATCCAAATAATAATATAAATATATTTCAATAAGAAATAATATATAAAAGAACTATTTTTTAGAAAGTGTAATCTTGTGAAAATTTTAATTTTTAACTCATATTTGATTTCCATTATGATTCAAATGGTAGTGTTTTTCATTGGCATATGGTTTATTATAATTTGCATAAGTCAAAGAATAAGCATTAAAATATGCTAATTAAGTGCTGAAAGAAATTAAATCCACACATTCTTTAAACTTTTCACAAACGAATCACTTAAAAATGGACAACACATGGCATGCCTTTGTGTCCTGTTAGCTGTAATAAAAGTAAACATTCTTTTACTGACTAAAATCATGCAATGCGTTATATATTTATCTTTTGCAAGACAAGGAGAAGAGAGATTTAAGGGCATTACCATGTCTCTTTCGACAACTGCCTAAATGGTCTCAACAAATGATCTTGGCAAACTCCAAAGTTTTTGCAATAAAATGGAGGCCATGGTTAGGAAATTTGGAACATGTTTTACTTCCGAACTTTAATCCACATGTGAAATAAGTGTATGATATAAGGTTTCAACATATTATTATAGAAAATAGATCATTGCCTCATGTTTATGTTACTGGTATCCCACTTGCCTCTGATCTTTCATATGAGTTCCAAGTTCTTCGGCGATTGAAAAAAAATACCAAAATGATCCATCACTTCGAGACATGTGAATGGACAATTCCATTGGAAAAATAAGAACTAGTGCAGAAATGATAAATTTTAACAATATTAATGATTCTAAAAATTAAATTTGAGACTAGTGCACAAATTCATTAATTATATGTTTCAATCAAACTTAATTAAAAATAGTTTTGTTGACAATTACATAGCAATTAAAAGTTTTAGCTATGAGAACGAGTACAGATTATTCCAAGTGAAGTGAAATATGTGCATTTGATTTGTCCTCTTTTCTTGCTTTACAAGGTGCAAACGGGGGTCGCAGGAAAAAAATCGAATTGGATTCACAATTTTTAGATGACAAATCTAATATTTTCTGATGTTTTCTTAAAACTTAATAACACTTTAAAATAATTTAGAAAATCACCGTGGAACTATAATTTTTTGGGTTCCTTAGAATAATTTATCATAATAAATACATTTAATTTAAATATATCTAATATTATAAATAAGGAAAAAATGGAGGTACTACCTACTTAATTAGGTAACACCGTAC
Source organism: Pontederia paniculata (assembly GCA_001647135.1). NCBI lineage: Eukaryota > Viridiplantae > Streptophyta > Magnoliopsida > Commelinales > Pontederiaceae > Pontederia > Pontederia paniculata. The sequence continues at coordinate 14,669 of LTAE01005950.1, read as the reverse complement.
TACTTAACTTGTCCACCGTAAGATATTGGATATATGGTAGATATGAGATATTCTCTTTCTTAAATATTTTGTTACAAGTTGTTAGATCTACCATATATTTAACATCTTGCGGTTGATAAGATAGGTAGTACGGTGTTACCTATTTAAGTAGGTAGCACCTCCATTGAACCCTATAAATAAATATAACTTACAAAATCTCAATGTTAATGGTATCATATGTAATCTATACAACACAACATTCTAATAAAATAATTAAAAGGATAGAACTCGTAAAGTTTTAAATTTATAAGTAAAAAATGATTCTTAAACCTCCACGATTTTTTGTGTGTTTCAATTTTATTTTGAACGGATCGATTTTTCTTTATTAGAAGGTTAATCTAAAATTTAGTCCTCTCCTAATTTTATTTATTTATTTATTCTTACTTTTATTTTACACCCCGAGTCAGGAAACTATATTTGTTCATTAAGTTAAATTCCAAAATGCTGTACAAACGGAGGAAGATTCCTAATTTCCTATGCACACGTCAAAAAAAAATATGCTACATATAACTTATTTGGATTGTCTAATCTCTAATAAATGCTGATATCAATGTTAATTGACAGCATTAATATTACTTTCAATTTGAATCATCCATTAATGAATTTGAGATTCACCATTCCGACTATTATTTTATTAAGCAAAATCTCAAGTTTTATTTTTAATGCATTCGTTGAAAGTTTCGTCAAACTAAATTAACAACAAAATAGGATTTAATAAATATGTAAATCACTTTTTTTAATTTATACATGTCAATAAAGTTTTAACGATTAAGATTTAATCTAATATAAATAATTTATTTTTGGATGAAGTTCAAAACCCATCAGGTGCAAATAAAAAATGATTTATACATTCATTAAATTTAAAAAAATAATTATTATGAAAAAATTTAAAATATTAGATTATTTCTCTTCCGGATATCCGAAGAATAAAAAAGGGCGAGAGGCTAATTAATTAATTAAGCAATTCGAAACAAGTAACAAAGGACCACCGGCTTTTGGCTTACTGTAATAAGTGGATCCAAAGTTGTACCCGCGAGTCATCTTACATGGGCCCCGGCAGGATGCTCCTATAAAATCCAACCCGGGTGCTGTCCAAAGCTTCCATCCATCCATCGATCTCTTGGGAAATCTAGTGAAACATCTCGGTGGCAATCCGGTCAAGAAACCAGACAAAGGTTCGCAGAATCCACTCACTCCCCCACAAAATTATCTTCCATCTCTCTCTCTCTCCTCTCTCCTCTGTCTTGTGCACGGTTCTGAATCATCTGATCTTGTGATCACCTGAATAAGCAATCAAATTCCAGAGGTTGTTGTTAAGTCTTCCAATTTTTTGGTTTTTGTTTTCTGAATCGATTTCCCCATCTCCTGCATGCTTCCAGTATCTGTTACTTGCATCATGTACTATTCCATTCTCTGACATGTAGTATCCCTTACTCGATCGATGTTGGAATTTGCAGGAAATGGATCCGGTGGAGAGATTGAACTCCGGTTTCGATCACTTCAAGAGGACGGTCTACGAGTAAGTAACCAGTCTGCGGCAGATTTGTTCTCTGCAGGAAGCACATGCAATTGATATGTAATAACTCCTCCTCCTCCTCCTCTCTGCAGGAAGCACCCTGATTTGTTCTCTGAACTGGCACATGGACAGAGCCCCAAGGTAAAGTTATTTCTCCTCCCACAAACATCATGTCTTCCTCCAAGTACTGCAGGTAGTTAAATTAACATCGATCTCAAGGTATACATGTTAAGAAATTTGGTGAGAGAAACGAAGAAGAAGAAGAAGAAGAATAAGAAGAAGACTGCAACAATGTTTTCTTATTGTTGTGTGCTTCTGAGAACACTATGATCCGACATTTCTGCTAACAGCACGTTCTGGTGTTGTGCATGCAGTTCATGGTGTTCGCATGCGCGGACTCGCGCGTGTGCCCTTCGGTGGTGCTCAACTTCCAGCCTGGTGAGGCCTTCACCATCCGCAACATCGCCAGCATGGTCCCTGCGTATGACAAGGTATGCGTTAGGTGCTGGTTTTTGTTATGTGTATGCATCAATCAAACTTTGAGCCGTGTTGACCCCTTGCCATTTTGGTGTGCTCTCCACCGCATCATTTCTTCTTCTTTTTTTATTTTATTTCTTTCTCCATGCAGACACGGTACAGTGGCGTTGGGGCTGCCATTGAGTACGCCGTTCTTCATCTCAAGGTTGGTGGTGGTGCTCTTTTGCTGTTTTTTTTATTGCTTAATGATAATAATAACAATAATAGTTAGTTAAGAATAAGAAGTGTATATAGTACTTTTTAAGAAAAAATAGAGGTGCTCTTTAATTAAGTAGGGAGCATCATGATACTTACATATTTAATTTATGATGAATAAATTTAGAAGAGAAAAAGATTAGGAGAAATTTTTTTAATATTCATCGTAAATTTAATATTAAAAATATAAGTAACATGGTGCTCTCTATTTAATTAGGGAATTTGAATCTTACTTTTTAATATAAAGTATGTGATAAGTGATATTTATTAAGAAAAATATATATAAATAATAAATGTCAAATGTCCATTGGAACTATGCTCTATATTTTAATAATGACAATGAAGAGGAAGAAAGAGGAGAGTACATGATGCCACTTGTCTTTCTTCAAATAATTAAGAATTAAAGGAATCACAAGGGGGGTTGTGGAGTGGTGGACCATATACCTTTGGAAAGAACACTTATATGTCTACATGACAAATTGGAAGAAAGTTCAACACACTTATCACTGCAACTATCAAATATGTCGACGACCGCCATCCATGCGCAGTCAATTATTACTGGGAATTGATATTTGTGTAATTTATATCTACACACAATAAGAAAAATTAGATTCCATTTCAATGTGTGTGTATGTGCTTAGGCACTATCTATGCTGAACTTTAAGCACTCACTTTATTTGCATAAGTATAGTTTTTTTTAACTTACACAGTCATTTTTCTCTATTCTTGGATATTATTAGGAATTTTTTTGTAGAGAAACTTTTATTGGGCATCATATCCCAGATAAAAAAACATCAAAATCACAAGTGGAACTCAGTTTTCATGGTAAAATTAAAAGAGGTGGAATGCTCACTGAAATGCCCACTAAGCTTATAAATAATCGCTCGGTTAAAAAAAAAAGGTAGTGCATTGTAACAAATTGGCTAATTACATGAGTAATTTTTATACAGGTTGAGAACATTTTGGTGATCGGTCACAGCAGATGTGGCGGAATCAAGGGACTCATGTCCATCACCGACGATGGTGCCACCAGCACGTAAGAACCTTTTCACTAATTAATTAATTTTTTTCTATAGATATAATTTATTAGTGACTCGAATGTTACGTAGCAGACTTGTTAAGAATTTAACTTTTGGCGTGCCAATTTGGAATTTTGACCTATGAAAAGAGCACGATTAAATCTTGGCTTTGTTTTCTTATCATTAGCATTAAAAATGTTGAGATATTATGAAGGGCTTATCGTTTCATGTAGCCATAAATGTTACTTTTTTTAAATAGTGAGATTCGTAGGCTTTCTTTTTTGTGTCAATGAGATTCGTAGGATTTCATCACAATGAAGTATTTTTTAGAAATATATTTGTTTGGTTTTTTTTTTCCATTTATGCACTACTAAACCAAAGAATAGAATCTTCATTGTAAACACCGCCCATGGTCTTGTGATAAGATAACCCAATCATAGGCATCAGATGGTTTTTGTACGGCTGTAAAGAGAACAGATACTGTGACATGCTGGGGGACACCTGTGGCTACACAGCTTTATAATTTGCTACATTGATAGCCATTATCCCAGCATTTTCCTTTTTTCCTCTTTTTTATGTTACTTTTTTCATTTCTCGTTACAGGCGACACTTTCTTCATCATTCATCATAATTAGAAAAAAGTTGGATGGATGTTTATTCTTACATAATAGTTATGATGGGTTGGACTAGAATAAGAACGATGGAACAAGTAATTCCATGAGAATTTTAAAAATTACTATTTTAGAGGATTAGTAATTATGAGAGGTCTCATTAGAATATTTTCGCGTAGAAAGCGTGATATTTTCTATCTATATGAATAATATTCATATTATTTTATATAAAGAGTCGTTATTTTATAATGCGTTATACGCGCTATATTATAAGTGTGTAACACGTTCTTTAATCTATTATCATATCGTCTAAAGTATTCTTATGAAAGATTAATCATAAATCAAATAATATTGTTTTTATTTATTTTTCCATGAACAGCGACTTCATTGAAGATTGGGTGAAGGTCGCCTGGCCTGCGAGGGAGAAAGTGAAGGGAGATCACGCAGCACTGCCTTTCGTTGATCAATGCACCCACTGCGAGAAGGTAAATCGCTGACCCGTTACTTCTTTTTATAAGCTTAATTGCATATGCTAATTTCTTTTTGAATTTGATTTATCCCTAAATATTTCATTTTTTTTTTGAAAAATGTGATTTTACTCATTTGGATGGGTCATTGTTCAAAATATTGCAGGAGGCAGTGAATGTGTCCCTGGAAAACCTGTCATCCTATCCGTTTGTGAAGGAGGCTGTGGAGAAGAACACCTTGAAACTGATTGGTGCCCATTACGACTTTGTCAACGGTGCCTTCGAGACATGGTCAACCTGAAGTGTTTAAATTGTTTTAACAGTCTGAAAAGTTGCAGCACAATAAGAACTCCATCTAGTTTGCTGAGCAAGGGATCTTAACTTTTGTTTTATGGTGTATAATTTGGCCCTTTTGTAAGAGATCAAAGTGATAAATGTATCATTATTATGTTATGAAGGAATCATCTTTTTAAGTTTTACTGAACTTTGCATGGCTTCTGCTTGGGCCTTCTTGGGGTTGTCCTGTTTTGGCACAAAGTCGCCAACTGAAACCCCATGGCATATATACCTGATGGATAGACATGGCAGCCACTGTCCATGGACCAAGTGGCAGGTTATGGGTGAGAATAATTTTATGATCTTTTGGACAGTGGAATATGCGAAAAGTTGCAAGGATCCTTCCACTCCACTATTTTTTACAAAGCAGAGTCATGGGTCCAATACAATGAAAAATAAATAAAAAAATAAAAAGATACACAAGTTTCATGGTGAGAATGTCACTATTGCAACAGCCACTGGAGCTACTCGTACGGTCGCATCATAAACACATTAGATTGCACAAGCCTTTCACCAAAGAGAACAGAAAACCAAACCACAAGTGCCACATTTTAACATTTAATCTATAACCTATCAAAAAGAGGGAAAACAAGGACATGAAAATAATAGTCACTCCCTCCACAAAAGAAAAGGAATGATATGACTGGAAAGTTAGGTATCAGTCCCCCAATGCTTAAACTTCAATGCTCCAAAGACTTGTCAAAATAAAGATCCACGGGCTTTGAACTTTCACTGAGATATCCACAATGTTTATTCTCTGCTTCCTGCAAATTTAGAAAGCAGATTTATAGTCAACTTGGATTTTTGAACTTCTCCGAGATATCCACAATGTTTATAATACTAATGCACATATAACACTAGTTGAATCAAAACGCCTCAATAAGAAATAAGCAAAAAAAATGGTAGACAGATATGAGATGATTCAGTCAAAAACTGACCAAGTTTTAAAAGTTTCTTTTTCACAGTCAGAGCATTTTATTACTTAAGGAATGGACAAAGAAACAAATGCATCGGTAAGATCAATAAGAGATATACCAACAGCCACAAAGAGATTAAAACCTACAATCCATTGACTCAAGTAGTCAGCACTCAGCAATACTCAAAAGGGGTATTTTGGGGAGAAGGTGCTTACCATCATTGAAGTTTTTGCAAGAGCTTTTCTACCATGCTTTTTTGCTGTATATCACTCAAAGATTCTGAATTCATGATTGCATTTGAAACGAGAACAACTGTCAACGGAGAAGAAGCATTTACCTAATACAAAAATATTATTATTATCGATCTATCATGCCATGAAAATAGAACTACAAAGTACTATCAATTTGTTGTAGTAACCACTATCGTACTATTTAAAAAGATCGCTTTTATCATCTATGTGAAATATTAAAGCCTTTAAGAGTGTAGCAGCAAAATAAAACTCAGAGAGATCACTTAAACCAACAGTTTGTAAAGGAATAGAAACACCGTCGTATTAACCATTACTGAGATAATTATAATAACTATAGAAATGCATCCAAAACAACAAGGTACAGGATCAGAAAAATACCCAGACACGACCATTTAAGCCAACAGCTATCTCGAATGACAACTTCTTCCCTAGTGCCTCAAGAACTGGGCATGTCGGAGTGCTTAATAGCCTGGAGAAAAGAGAATACAACATCAGTATAAACTAAATTAGAATAAAACTGTTCAAAGATGGACTTGACTAGTTCACATGTCCTTACATGCGTGACAAGCCAGTAGACGTTTCAAACATGTAACCATCTTTCAAAGGCCCAAACCCTGAAGCTTTCCCGGTAGCTAAATAGAAAAATGGACTGTTAGATAACTAATAAGTGGAGTTGAATTAACAAAGTAGCATTCTCACAAGAAAAACAGAAAAAAAAAAGAAAGAAGTACCATCCATGCATGAGAGCTCAGGATTCATTATGTTATTAGCTTTGACCACCCGAAGATATAGTAGAGTACCTACCTGCAGCAGATTCCCAAAATTATGGCCACATTAAAGGAGTAATGAGAAAATGCAAAACCCATTAGAAAGCTACTTTTTTAATCAAATTTGAGAAGACTCTAGATGATGAAATATGTTGTTTTCAAACATGCGAATAAGAAATAACACCATCATACATAAAGACAAACTAGAACAACGACATCTATTTTGGCTGATCAACTGTTGTTCACAACCAAAATGAACATATAACCAATAACTTTACCTTTTTTTTAGAAGCACTTTACTTTGTCACAAGTAGCATAATAACAAACAAAACCAACAATCAGACAAGATAAGAACAACAAAGAAACGTCCACATACCCAAACACTGCAGATGGAAGTTCATGAAACAATGCCCGGAGGGATTCATGCAAGACACAAAAAATGTGCACTGTAGTGAAGAAACATTATTCGACAGACTTGCACACAATATCGAAAGTCATCCTTCAAATGCTTTCTTTATTTTTTATCAAGTTCGAGGATGAACTTTTCTGAAGGAGGGCTTATTGTAGCAACAGTCCCAATAAATTAGAAGTCACATAAAACTTGTTTTCTTTTATTTTGGATCTTAGTCAAAATAGGAATTATAGACTTCTAATTTGTTTCAGTTTGTGCCCTTTTATTCTTTTTCCTACTTGTAGTAGAGTTCCAAATTGTTAGGAGTAGTGTGATTCTAGCCTTTGGAACCCCATAAAAGTACATGCCTGGAAGAAGAAGAATTCGAATTCAATGATAAATCAATAAAGTTATCTTCTCCAAAACTCAAATTCTAGTTTTTTCTAGATATTTGTCTCTTGTTGGTTATTTTCAAAGGTTGATTGTTTTGACCAACCTTGGTTCACGTTGTCATGAACATGTAAAACCGAAATTTAATGTTTCAAGTCGCTATGCATAGTGATCAACAAAATTGTTTATGTTTTCCCACATCAAAATGCATTCTGACATTCTTCCAAATTCACAAGTATGTCAAAACTTAAAAACTAGCATTTTGTTTAAACATTTTAAGAACAAGTATATCTTCCATTGTTACTCCACTTAATAACAAATGGTCAAATGGATAAATAAATTTTGAAGGATGGTTACATGGTTTAAGATGCTCGCTTAGCCAATTAAACGCACGACCACAAGTTAAAGACAATGTTCTTAATTTCATCCTCCTCAAAGCCCACAAGAAAGTACACATGAACCATGTGTATGACAAGATAAGCTGTGAATGACAAAATTAACCTTCTAAGAACTAACCACCCATTTTAATTAGTGACACATAAATGTTAGCTTAACATAAACGAAATTTATCACTTGCTAAAGATTTTATTTAAAGGGAATAACAATGTAAACACAATAAATATTTAAAAAATGGACAAGACACCATCGTGAGCTACGGAAATGGTCAAGATAACAAGTATACTTATCCTACTAACATGATTTACATTAATACACGTATGCATTTGTGTTGTTTCTTATTTCAAAAGGTAAAAAGTAAGTCTACCATTAGTTTTACATCTAGCCTTGTTAATTGTTGAACTATGAACATTTTACCTTTCATAGATTACATATGTTTGCAATGATGGAGATGGTTCAAATAAAATGAGAAGTAAACAATTGTGATTTGCTTCAAGTTGCATTGCTCAAAATTTATTAACATGGAATTCATAGATAAACTGAGAATAAAAAAAGAAAAGGGGTAGCCCAAAATGACAATATGACAACCATACCTCAAATTTTGGTATATTCCTCCTCGTACCTCCTTCAAATGCAAGTACAGGAAGACAAGCCAAAGTAGGACCTTTAATGTCAATCAGAAAGTTCTACAAAGACCACAAATGTAGGTATTAGGACAGCGGTCAAGATAAATTTGTTACAAACAAGAAAACAGATAATTGAAGAAAATGTACATAAAGATGACATAGACCTAGTTGAAGGAAGCATGAAGTGAATTTTATGCAAATTAAAGCATTCAGATAACCTTTTAGAATGACAAGCATGCAATCATACTGGTTTCTAATACATCAAAGAGAAACAACTCTGTTTCTGTCATATTTGCATTTTAGCATGTGGTTTTTTTGAAAAAAAAATCTTAACCAAGCCAAACAACAGAACTTTATTTTGTTTGTGAGAACATACCATATAATTTAATGGGACTAACACACACGTTTTCATATTCAGGAGCTAAGTGACTAAAATGAAAGAAGCAAAACTAAAAGCATCCTCCAACCAAATAATATAAAGTGAAGACATAAGTATATCAACACAAACTAGAGAATCACGAGAATCCAATCAATCAAGTGAAAAATGCTAGATAATGTAACACCACCAACTACTAACAGTTCCTTTGTTGGATATGCAAGAAGCTGTTTATTTGTTATTTCTGTTTCTACTTTTTAATTCCTAACCACCAGTTAATGCAAACTCTTTTTCTTACTGTTTCTTTATTTTTAGAGTTGAAAATATACTTCTGAATCACGAAATAGTGACAAAAAGTTTTACTACTATATAAATTAAAGATTATTAATGATTTCACGCATAAGAAAAGGAATTGAGGTCAGAATGCAGTGAACCAGGACGAGATAAAGAAGATAAAACCCATAAATCTCCATATACATAAAAGGTCGCAGAATAACCATACATCAAGCTGTCCTCTCAATAATCACAACTTATTGAATGTCCAAGAGAGAGAAGAAACTAAGGAGATGATATGCACTATGTGTTTTTATAAATGTTTGCTTGGTCCAGTTGTTAAATTTAATGGTAAAGATTACATTTGTGAATACAATGGATAACCTTTTTCAGTCTGGAAATATGTAAAGCATAGAGGAATTAAACTTTAGACTACTAGTCATTTTCCTTTTTTAAATAACAACAGATACTTCAGTAGAACCAAAGAAATACTCAAATCATGCAAGAGTACTCACATCTGATCTGCTATCAACCACAATACCAAGAATTGTATCTTCAACTTGTGGTACATACTGCAAGAACATATACTAGTGTTAGCTACGAAACCCGCGAGGAGACAACAGATTAGTCTCCCCTTTCATGTTCTTCCATGGAGATGAATATGAATGGAAAGAATAAAAAAAAGAGATGGAAATGAAGAAAAAAGATATTTTTTCTTCCATTTCTGACTATATATTTCGATGAGTGAAAAATATATGCACTGTGCATGTATAAATTAAAAGGATCGGAACGCTACAGGTTAGAGTGATGCTACATTTACCCTTTTGTGCGAGCCCTCAACCCAATACTTGTTCGGCTTGGATAGCCTCAATTTACCAACTTTAGTGGCAGCAATGGCATCACAATCCTAAAATCGAATGGGAAACAAACAGCATAAGCTGCAATCCATATCAAGCATAAACTATACCCCAGTCCTCAGCTTATGGCATCAAGGTTGATGCACTAACAGATAGGACACGAACCTGGATCAATCCCGCTCCCAATTTGATGGTCTGATTCGTCATCTTCGAGAGATCAAGAACAGTGTCACCGGGAATCTATGTGAATTTCAGCCATTAGGGTTCCAAGCGGCAGCAAGCAGGAATCAGAGAACAAGAGAGCGGAGGGAAGGAGGAAAGAAAAACTCACCACAGTGCTGCTGAGGAGGTTTGCAGACGATTGTTCCATGTTCGCCTCCGGGCTTAGAGTTTTGCAAGGGTTTCAATTTGGCAATTGTTTTATGAGAGGAAGTCGAAGAGCTCTTAAATCCCTTGTAATCGGAAGAGAAAAAAAATTAACTGATAATAATTTAAATTATTATATTATTTCTAAAACAAACTACCGTAATTTGAAATTATTGTTATAGACAATGTTGTCAAACACGTAAAACGAATTCGACACGGAGGGATCGCGAAAACACGAAATCGTGTACACGTAAACACGACCGATCCTACCAGATTTTGCATTGAATATATTTAAATATTAAATTGCATGGAAAAATATAACATTCCAATTTCTTCAACTAAAATGTAAACAAATATTAAGAACAATCAAAATAATAATAATAATAAATTATTATTAATAAAAAATAACAATTGCAGTTTCTTAAAAAAAAGACATTAATAATAGTGAAACATTAAGAACAGGAGCAAAATAAAAATTTAGTTTACAGCCTAAAAAAGTTAAAAAAAATGCACCACCCCAAAGAGAAAAATCTGACAAGTGGCTGTTGCTACCCTAGTCACGAAGATGGTTAGGGCTTCCTACTCGTGAGGCGCAAACAAAAAAAGAAAGCGAGCGAGATGGACAGAGACCCAGTTTGCTAGAGAGAGACCTTGATCGCGAGCAACAAGGCACGACAGAGAGTGGGCAAGAGAGAAAACCTGTTAGAAGAAGGGCGGCAGCGGGGAAGCAGGTCAGCGCAGCGGAAGCAGATCAGCAGCGGTGGCAGCAGCAGGTCAAGGCGGCGGCTGCGGCGGCGGAAACAGCAGATCAGGGCGAGGGCGGCGGCGGCAGATCAGGGCGAGGGCGGCAGCGGCGGCAGCAGGTCAGGGCAGCAGCGGCGGCGGCAGCAGGTCAGGGCAGCAGCGGCAGCAGATCAAGGCACCAGCGGCGGCGGCAGGACAATTAGAGGAGGCACGTACTGAAGCAACGAATGAATAAAGGAGATGAGATTAGGGCTTGTCGAGACATAAATACGTAAAAAAAATAAGTACGTCTCGACCTTAAAGTCCTTCCAATGTTGGACACCCGATCCGATTCGAATTTATAATTATCTTTTATAAAATTTATTATAATATAAAAGTGTATCCTCGCGTTATTCTTAATTTAATTATATACGTTTCTTTGAGGCAATTTGGTGTCAAATTAAATTATAAAATAATATTGCTAATTATGTGTAATTAAATATAAATCATTAATTTGGAAGTGAGGATTATAAATAAAATAGAAAATATTTTATAATTTTTCTACCCTATGGAAATGCGTTGTAAACGTATATGTAATCCTCTGGATCATTTGATTTTGATTTTGATTTAATGAGAAGCGATTAAAATTTCCAAGCTATTTCATTCATTGGAAATTTGTTTTTTTTTTATTAATTGAGGTTGCCACTTAAATTTTGTTTCTCTAGAACAGAATGCATCTTTTTTATAAAATAACAAATAAAAGATATATCAAATCGACATTGAAGTTTAAATTGATGTTGCACATAACTTTTTTCCTAGTAAATATCGAATGACATTATAGTATTTTTATTATTGAACTATCCAAATATCATCTCGAAAGAAAAGAAACACGGTTTTTAAACCGACAATGCACTCCTTCATTTTAAGTTTAAAGTTAAAAAAAAGCGAATAGATTGAAATTAAAATAAGAAAAAAGTACGTGCGTAATTATATTATATTATTATATATATATTTATTAGAAATTAAGATTTAACATGTGCTCTCTAAAAAGGAATTTACATATCATCAAGCTAAAATAGTAGTACAAAGTTTGAAATTTGAGAGGAAATGAAAAAAAATTAATCTCATTTCCCCTTGTCCAAAATAGAACTTGAAACTCTTCAAACTCTTCCTAATTAATTAAAAATAGTTTTAAGGAAAAAAAATCTTCAAACTCTTCCTAATTAATTAAAAAAAAATCAGATACAATGAAAATGCATGGACCTAATACAGGAAAAGTAACTTTGAAAAATAAAAACATTAACATCAATTTGTTTCAAAATAAAATTGAACGGACGACAAATATTTTTTTATTAATATTTTTATACTCGCCTTCTCTTGTGTTCCTTTATCTATCCAAACAAACAGACAAAAACCAAAATGTTGTATATTTTCTCCTAATATAAATATATATTCCATTTTTTTAGAGATTAAAATTTACATTTTTATCCTTACGTCCATTCATTTTCTAATTTATCTATTTTCTGTTAAATATTAAAATTTAAAATTTTTATCCTACTCCCCCCTTCATTTTCTTAATTTATCCAGATGTATCCTTGACTATGAAAAAATTGTATATTGTCTCCTTATTAGAAATATACGAAAATTGAGTTTTCTAATTAATTGAATAATCTAAAGTATCACAAAAATTATCTGAAATTATTTTGCACGTTACATGAAACGCACTTCTTCGTTTCAAGTTTAAATTTGGAAATTGAAAAAGGTATGTAGCTTGAGAAAATTAAGAAAAAAGTAAATAAATGTAGATTTTTTTAAATTAATTAAGTTAATATAAAATAAAGTTAACAAAAAATATTTAGCAAGTTACATGAAATTCACTTCTTCATTTCAAGTTTAAATTTGAAATTAAGAAAAACATATCGTTTGAAAAAATTAAAAAGATTAATTGTTTAATATAAATATCATTAACTATAAAATAAAAAAAAATACAGTTTGTAAAAAATACATATTCTCTGACTGAAAAGTAATATAATGTTGACAAATTGTAATTTAGAGAACAAAAATATTGTATATTGTCTCCTTATTAGAAATATACGAAAATTGAGTTTTCTAATTAATTGAATCATCCAAAGTATCACAAAAAATATATGAAATTATTTTGCACTTACTTGAAATTCACTTCTTCGTTTCAAGTTTAAATTTGAAATTGAGAAAAACACATAGCTTGAGAAAATTAAGGAAAAAACTAAATAAATGTAGTTTTTTAAAATAAATACCAGTTAATATAAAATAAAGTTAACAAAATTATTTAGCAAACTACATGAAATTCACTTCTTCATTTCAAGTTTAAATTTGAAATTAAGAAAAACATATAGCTTGAAAAAAATAAAAAAACTAATTGTTTAAAATAAATATCATTAATTATGCAATAAAGTAAAATAAAAAGTTTATAAAAACATACATATTCTCCGACTGAAAAGTAATATATGTAATGTTGACAAATTGTAATTTAGAGAACAAAAAGATGACAGCTGTGGGATTTGAACCCACGCCCTTTCGGACCAGAGCCTAAATCTGGCGCCTTAGACCACTCGGCCAAACTGTCATTTTTTATACTTGCATCGATGTATTTGTATTATATATATATATATAATTGTTAACTGTACCCTTATTTATTTTATACTATTTAAACCACTTCATTAAGGCTTTGTTTGGATGTTTAGTGATGAAGGGATGATCATGGATAAGTTAAAGATGGTTAAGAAGGATTGAAAATTTATGGGTTGAGGAAAATTATTTTAATCTATGTTTGGATAAAAATAAATGATAATGGATGACATAAGATAACCAATATTTTGTTTGGATAAAAAATTAAGAGATGGATAAAAAAGGATAATTTTATTAAAAAGACTCTTTTACTCTTTCGAATTGAGGAGTGATGCTTATGTATCGATAAATTATAAACTAGAGAATCAATATTTTATACACTACGTGCAAGAACTTTAGGATCTTTATTTGCGTGCATTAAGAAGAATGATAAAAATAATTTAAAATAGTAAATGAGACTGAGGGTAAGTTTGGAATAAAAGTCTAATCCATCCAATTCCACCAAATCAGTGGAATAGAAATATGGTGGCTTTAAGGGTTGTCATAACCCTTCATAACATTTATACCATCAAAAAATAAAATACCCAAATGTGAGTTATAATAACTCTTCTCAACCCATCCATCAGTAACCATCTACATCCACTTCTAATCCGTTATCCAAACGAGACCTAAGTTCTCATAAAGGTTGCACATAATAATATTATATATCCTTTAATACTAATCAGATTTTTATTACTATTTATTTACTTCACTATAATTAATAATTATATATATTATTTATATAATTTCTTAACAATATATTATAATATTATTTCCTATTAATACCACACTCTTTTATGAAAAAATATATCATTTTATTATTATTTATTTGTTTTATTGCATCTAAGTAGTTATCATTATAATATACTATTTATATGAGTAATTTTAAATGTGATTTAGATTAATTTTTATAAATAAATTATTATTTATTTTTTATCATTAAATTTAGTATAGATATCCTAAAAAGTAA
>LTAE01005949.1:0-26907 GCA_001647135.1 Pontederia paniculata | reverse complement strand
TAATGAACTTGTTATATTATTTTATGTCTCGAGTCGAATGAGCCTAAGACTCATGTTATGGGCCTTATGTTTGGCCATGGATTTATGCCCACATGTGGCAAGATGTTTATGGATTTCTATATGTTTCCGCTGCTATGAGTTATTATCTTATCATGATATTATGTTTAATTCTTCCGCTGCAATGTCTTTCAATTGTTATTATGTCATATAATGTATGTTATAAGCCCATGTAGCGCCGTCGAAAAGCCTTCGCAGGCCCAGCCCACGGGGTGCATTTTGGGGGCGTTACATAAAATGTGAAAACAAATTGTAATATACCAATGAATGTTAGCTTTCTACGAGCTAGTAGCCTCATATTTAAATTATGACAAAAAATCACGGAGAGAGGCACTCCCCTCTCGAACTAGATTAATAAGATATTGGATGTTGATGGACACATCCAAAAAATAGTAGGGTGTTATATAGATAGTGTAAATTCGAAGTTTTCTGTTTGATAAGTATTCATAAGTTATTTCATTCAAAATTTAATATGGGCATCCCTTCTACTATACGTTAATTTTTTTGATATTTTTTTCTCCTATTTTATATTCCATTATTTTTTTGTTGAAAATAAATTATAAGAAAAAATGACAATTTTTTTAAAAGAACAATTTGGTCAATGTTGACTTTTCTAAAAAAATATAACTTAATTATATTTCTAAATTCCCTCTCATCACTCATGTTAGTGTGATATTGCCATATACCATAGCTTAAAAATCCTTAGTAATATTAAATACATAATAATTAAAATATTTCTTGTATAATTAGATCTCGAGCATAATGGTTATGTTAAGAGTTTAGTGTTTAAATATATAGTTCTCCTTAATGAAGTATTGATTTATTTACGATCATGTCATGTTTTAGATATTTTTTTGGATGAAAAATTACAAAAAGAAGAAAAAAAATACCCTTCACCTAATAAAATGAGGATGAAACATGATTTTATATTATATATTGATAATTGACTAAGAAAGCTTATTAAAATCATATCGATGTGTCTGATCGATTTAATCATCAACCAACTCTTGGCTAGATTGGTCACAAACAAAAATAGAAAATGAATTGAGATCGGATTACACTTATAGTAAATTTTAAAAATCAACAAAAAGATAGTGCAATAAAAAGGGAAATAAAAATAATAATGCAGTTTAAAGAAAAATTAAGGGAGGAGGGTGAATAATTTAGATAAAAAGCAATGTTATTAAAATCGGACCGGACTGACCGGTTCAATCGGTTTAACCGTGAACCGACCTGTGATCCGGTTCGGTTTTGCTGTAGAAGCGGACTAGCTTCCAACCGGCCAAAAACCGAATCGAACTGGGAAAACCGGTGAACCGATTAAAAAAACCGGTTCAAATGAAAATTTGGAAAAAAAACTAAATTGAAAATGAAAATCAATTACAAAAAAGGAAGGAATTTTTTTATAAAAGGGAAGTAACTGAAACTAATTAAAAAGATAAAACTGGAAATAAGATAAATGTGGAAGGAAAATAAATATGGAGAAAAATGGAAATTAAACAAAAAGAAAGGTGTAATAAATGAAAGTTAAATAAGATAATAGGAAAGTTAATAATAATTTAAATTATAATAAGTAATATGGCCAATTTGTATAATAATATTATTAATAATAATATCAATAATCATTATTTTCAAATAAGTACTAAAGTTTATAAAAGGAAAATAATTGGTAAAATCAAAATTGGAAATGTGAAATAAATGAGTGGAGAGTAGATAAGCAAAAAGATATAGAAATAAAAAAAGAAAGAAGTGGGAATACAATAATTTTAAGTAAATAAAAGGGAAGTTAATAATAATTAAGTTAAAATAATTAATATATCATTATTACTATCATATAAATAATTATATATCAATCATCATGATTTTTTAGAAATATTAACATATTAAAGTATAATAAATAATTAAAAAATGGTGTAACTAAAATGAAGATGAAAATACGTCGTAAGAAATGAAGATTTTTTCTAAAAAATAAAAAAAAAAAAAAAGCACTAGGAAAAATAGAAACAGAAAGAAATAAATATAAGGGTAATTAATAAAAAAGGAATAAAAAGAAGATGAAGAGAAATAGAATAAAGTAAAATACTAAAATTTAAGAATAATTAAAAGTAAAGTAAATTATTATGAATCATACTATAATATAATAATGAATAGTTAATAATAATTTATCAATCACCATTATTTTGAATAAGCAATAATATTTTAAACATACAATAAATAGTATTTTATATTATATCTAATTATTAGTAGGTATTATTATATTTTTATAACTTATATAACACTAGTTGTACTCTATATATATTATAACTTATCAAAATATTATTATTTTAATAAAATCCGGTTCAATCCAGTTGAACCCGATTGAACCGATCTAACCGCGACTCAGTTGAACGTCCGGTTCGATCTCTGGTCCAGTTATGAGAACATTGATAAAAAGAAAGAGAAGCTATAATAAAAATAAAAGAGAAAAGAAATATTATGTTTATTAAAAAAACATGTCGTGAGTAAAGTGAATATTATATGCTTTATGTCTTACACAAATTTACATTTCAAGCATCTTATAAGATATAACTTTTGTCAACCATCTTATAAGATATAACTTTTGTCGAATGACAACTTTACTACTGAGATATGTATGTGCAACTATGCACACAATATATTAATATATCATATTTTATACCTAATATCATTATGAACATAAATATATAATTTTTTTTGTTCCATTTCTAAATAAAAATAGAGAAACCTAATTCCATAGAAGGATTTGAACTAGTTATTCACATTATTAGTCACTAATACAACTGTCCCTATAACAATTACACACATGGTTGTCAAGATCTCGATCTAAATCTTAAGATCTTACGATTTTACGATTTTGAGGGTCCTAACCGATCTCGATCTTAATATGAGAATCTTATAGGTAAGATCTTAATAAGATCTTAATTTATGTCGTACGATCTTACGATCTTATCCGATCCTATGCGATCACAAATAAATATTTTAATCATTTAAAAATAATATTTTTTATAGTTTTGATAATAATAATTAATATAGATGGAGTTCAATATAATTTTCTTACATATTTTATCAAATTGTGATAATATCAAAGTCTAATTCAAAAAATGAGTGCAAAAAATATTAAAAATATGTTTTTTATATTAAGATATATTATTTTATTAATTCATAGGAACTTACGATCCTCGATTCGATCTTACGATTTTCGATCTTATGACCCCTTACGATCTTATGTAAGATCTCGATCTTGACAACCTTGATTACACATATTTCTATTGTAGAAGCAAATATATGATCTAAATCATACTAAATGTAAAATGTTTATATTTAAGGAAAAAAATATTACACCCCATGTCAACTCTTTTAGTCAACTTGACTCTTGAGTCAATTCAAGAATTCAAAATGGCTAAAAAAATCACAATCATGGAATAATCTTATAATTAGGGTAATCAATTTATAATATAACAAGCGCAATATGCAAAAAATATTACTTGAAAATGCTTCAAAGCATAGTTTTATTATACTTAAGTGTAGCTTTAGTAGGCAAGTTGAACCCTAACAAAAATATGTGGTAAAATGTAGCTTCATAAATGCATATTGATTTATTTTTAAGACTACCATCTTGAAGTGAATTAATAAAAAAAATAATGGACTTCCACATTTCTGGTTAACAACAAAAAATATATAATTGACATTTTTTTTTGATAAACACTCATTCATGAGGAATAAAATGCATTAAGGTTAAGCTAAAAAAATTAAGAAGAGATTGATTTCAGAAGTATAATACATTTCTCTCCATAATGCATTTGAGAAAAAAAATATACAAATCGTATTTCTTTGAAAGGAAACATAATTCCAAATGGAAAAAAAGGAAAGAGAATATTGAGAAAAATCAAACAATTAAGCTCTATAGAACAAATCATACAAGGAAATGTGAGAGCATAATTACTAAGAAGGGATGGAACTAGTTATTCATATTATTGGCCATTGTATATTTGGTATAAATGTAAAATATTTATATTTAAGAAAAAATGATACTATACACCATGTCAACTCTTTTAGTCACCTCTAATATCACAATGAAACTCTTGAATCAATTGAATAATTCAAAAAGACACATAAATATGAGAATATTATAATAATTTAATTACTGGGCTAAATAAAAGTAATAATAATTATTGTTACAATAGTAATTTAAGATATACACATAAACTCTTATTTCTAATGAGCACAACAAATAAAAAAATAGTAAGATTTCATAGTTTTATAGTTAAGTATAACTTTAGTAAGTAACGTTCAACTCTTATACAACCCCTATAAGAAGTGGTCATAAAATTGAACTTCATAACTGTGAAGTGATATGCTTTTTGCATTCCCTTCTTGATTTAGTGGACTCTAGCATTTCAGGTTAACAACAAACAACATATATTGACAAAAGTTTCTTTACGGATGCTAATTAGTTTGGTATAAAATCATTAA
Source organism: Pontederia paniculata (assembly GCA_001647135.1). Lineage (NCBI taxonomy): Eukaryota > Viridiplantae > Streptophyta > Magnoliopsida > Commelinales > Pontederiaceae > Pontederia > Pontederia paniculata. Next base: position 22,359 of record LTAE01005949.1, on the reverse strand, counting down.
TATTAAGTTAAGAAAACTGAGATAAAGTTGATTTTAGAAGATATTGTCCATCTCATTTAATAGTGTATTCGACAAAGAAACACACAAACTACACACATACATATACATACACAATTCTCTAAAAAGGAAATATAATTCCAAAGTTAGAAACAGAAAAGAGAATTTTAAGACAAATCAAATAATTAATTAATAATTAAGATCCACAAAAAACAAATTAAATAAGGAAAGAGAATCTAAATAGCATGAGTGCTAGCAATTAGCATATTTCCATTTGGCCAATCACATTAATTCTTAGCAATGTGCCAATTTGATGAACGTCTCATATATGACAACAACAACTAGCCAAGCCACCCAGAGACATATTACTCCTCTATATAAATTGGATTACGGATCCCTAATCAATCGTCTTCATCATTCCTCTTTCAAACTTTCCTTTTATTTGCATAATTTGTTACATATTGGAGGAGGAGACGACTCTCAATCGTCGAATCGACGGAAGCCAAATCCCCATCACTACGATTATAACAAGGCACTGCTTGGGAAGAAGCCATTTAGCTAGGACAAACCGAAGCCCAATCTGTCAAGTCCTTGCTACATTTGTGATGGAGCGCATTGGACACGGGACTATCCAAAGTGTGCTGCCATCAATGACATGGTCACAGGAGATCAAGAAGAAGAGGAGGAGCATCCAACGTCGCCCAAGTGCCTGGGAGCCATGCATGTCCTTAGTTCTATGTGGACTTCGCCGACAGCCAACCAAGGAGGTCTTCTCTTCACCAAGGTGTTGGTGAACGAGAAGGAACTTGATGGCCTCGACATTGGAGTTTCTGACATATTCATCTCTGTTAGTGCAGCCAAGAGGATCAATCTTCCACTCTCAAGAGACCAAGTGAAATTCAAAGTTGTGAACTCACACGTTGTGCCGTCCTCAGTCATCGTTCAAGACATCCCGTGTGTCTTGGCAAATGGTTAGGAACTGCAACCTGAATGTCATCTCGATGGACGTCCACGACCTCATGGTGGGACTAAATTTCCTCGATCGAATTGCTGCATCGATCGAGCCATGAACTCCTTAGTGATCAATGACACAAGGAGCCCATGCATTGTCCCTCTCTGGCGGGAAAAAATCATGACGTCCAAAATGATCTCATCAATGCAATGCATCCCCGGGATGCCCCAGTCGTGTCCATAGAAGTTACCCCCGTTTTGAAGGGTTCCTAAGTGCCCACTGTCACAATTGAGCGACCCAAAGCCTTCCACTACGGCTCCGCCTGCTGGAAAGAAGAACCGAGACAATGCCACATCCACCACTGGTAAGTCTCGAAGCGCACCCTTGTCGTGACCTTGATCAACTACCATTAAGACGAAGGATCCTAAACCTCCGGACAACAAGCGAAAGGATGTCGAAATATCGAGTAACAAGTTCCAAGTGGGTGAATTTATCTGAGTCAAGTTATCTTGACAATCTCATGGAAATGATGACAACTCACTACTCTGACAATGTCGTTGCTTCCAAGGCCCATTCCGAATCGTGAAGAAGGTTGACAAAGCAACATACAAGTTCGAGCTTCCCTGAAGCCTTCAACAACACTCGTATTCCATTGGGGACAACTCAAAAGATACCATGGAGTTGGAGCAAACTCCCAATGCACCAAGTTGAACGAGTCGTCGCTCTGCAAATCCAGAGAACACTACAAGAGTAACTTAGTTTAGCGATGAAAAATATCATCGTTAAACCATCACTATTTTGTCAGTAAAAAATCCAACGACGGTTTTACGACAAAAAATTCTATCGCTAAATATTAGTCATTATTAACGATGGATAATTTTTGTCGCTAATTTTGACGCTATATTGTCCTTGGTCTGTCGCTGATTTCTATTTCTTTAAAAAAAATAAATGATTTTTTGTCGCTAAATTATCACTGATATGTCGTCAAACTATCATAAGTACCCGTCTATATTCTGTAGCTAAACCATCTTAAAGTTGTTGCTAAATATTGTCACTAACTGTTACATTTTGTCGCTAGGCTATCATAAAATATCGAATAAATTTCGTCGGATCTATTGTTGATCTATCGTTAATTTGTCGCAAAGTATCAAAATTTAAAAAAAAAAAGGATAACAATCGTTGATCGGTCTCTAATTTATCATTAAATCATCGCTGATTACGAAATCAATGAAAAAAAATAAAATATTTTTTTTTACAAAAAACCTTATGTACAATATATATTATCACATCCAACATATATACTCATTCATGCACAACACAAATAAATATGCTAGATAAAAGTACTAACAGTCTCATCACAACACAAGTTTCAAACCATCACAAAACAAAGAGTCTAATCATCACATCAAACAAAACAAAGTTTATTTGTCAAACACAAAGAGTCTAATCGTCGGACGAAGGAGTACGATGAGATAGATCATGAACCAAACTCAGAACCTCCTGCAATACTGGTCTAACCCTATCATCTACGACCTCTACCACAAGGTCCCTCATCTCAGCCATAGTCGTAGGGGCGGGTGCGGTAGCCAAACTACATGAAGGACCAGCGACAGAAAAAACACTCACTTGCGAACTAAATCTACCTAACCCACAAAGTTGACCCTCCTTATTAAGTCCTGTAACTTCTTTCATACCTCCTTGTCGACTTTGGGATATTCGTCAGTATTATCCCGTACTTCTCCGCCATAAGCAAATCATATGCCCCCTGCAAATGAATTAGTTAATTCCATAATAAATACTTAAGGAGAAATATTTGAAATGAATGTTATAAAAGTATACCATAATTTATTTTACTTGCTCTGAGATGAATTGGTTGGTCTTCTTATTGATGTAAACTTCTTTGTACACCATTCGAAAATCAATTTTGTCGCCACTCGCCAACTCATACAACAATCACATTTCACGTATTAAACAATTTGTTTGAACTGTTTTATGATAAGATTCAAATTTATGATAATCTAAAAAAGATATCATTTTTTGTTTATAATCTATGAACCCAATAAAGTGTCCGCAATGGCGTGCCGCATCCCGTTTAGACAATCTAGTATTTTTGTCGGTTACTGACTTCTCCTAATATTCGGGTGACACCCTGCATTGAAAATAATATGTTAAAAAAATATAAATATAATCCAACTATTACTTATCAAGTTTCGCAAAAAGAAGACCAAAACTAATACTTACCAAGTTCATCCTCCCATGGTGGAGTGTCACGACTAGCGCCACTCCCACGAGCTCTCCCACGACCACGAGGAGTCATAATTTGTAATAGCATATAAAAAATATTGTTCATAAGGGTTACTTCCGTAAACTTCCCTTGAACTATCGTAAAAATCCAGATCTAACTCTGATATATAAAATCAGGCAGATCTAAGTCTAAACTATTTTCAATTGGACAAATTAGTCCAATCATCTGGTATTCAATTTATTAAAATTGTTATGATTTATTATATTACTATTTTATCATTCTAATTAAAAAAATATCCTATCTCTCTCCACACACTCTCTTTCATTCTCCTCTCTCTCTTCTCTCTCCAGCTATCACCTAGTCTCCCGCTCTCACCTGTCTCTCACTCTTCTGGTCGGCGACGACGCGCGTAGGTGACCATGGACGCTCGTTCGCTTGAGAGAGAGAGCAGAGAGTCGAGAGAGAGAAAGGAAGAGGAGAGGAGGAGAGAGAGATGTGAGAGAAGAGTAGAGAGGGAGAGCATAAATGCGAGAGAGAGAAAGGAAGAGGAGAGCGGAGGAGAGAGATTAGAGAGGAGATAAAGAAAAAGAGTGGAGAGAGGCGGGAGAGAAGAGTAGAGAAGGAGAAGAGAGAGTAAGGGAGTGAGAAGGGTAAAATAGTAATTTAATAAATTAAAATAATTCAAAAAATAGAAAACCGGATTAGTGGAAGAAGCTGGTCAATCAAAAAAAAGTTTAGACCTATATCTGCCCGATTTTATATATTAGGATTAGATATGAATTTTTGCGATAGTTCGAGTGAGGTTTATGTAAATAACTCAATTCATAATATGTAAAAACATATACAAAATAATGAATGTGACCAAGAGCTTGAAAGTGACTCATAAATTAGAACAAATTAAGATGCGGAGAATGAATGTGTTACAACGACAAAAATATACTTTGTAGCACTTCTTCCAACTAAAAATCGACGTTCAGACGTTTGCAGGTTGCAGCCATTGCAAAAAGAGGATTACCAAAGAAACTAAACAATGAAAGACTAAGAAAGTGCATTGTTTATCTATTGATACATTTAACATATATCTTGAAATTTGACATATATCTTGGAATAAAAGAATTGAATAAAGTATCATCAAAGTTCATTTTTTCTTCAAGAGCCATAATCAATTAACTTATTCAAGATCTTGAAAGTGACATATATTTCTTCATCAGTCTCATAATTAATGGTATCATTATTGTTTATAAATTGTTCATCTTTAACTTCAATAGGATGGCATATTTCATTAATATTAACTTTTTCTATAGAAAATTCACATGGTTTGATCAACTTGATAATAATCGGCATATGATATTCCAACAAATAGAGTACCTTCAACGTTCATCTTTTCCTCAAAGAACAACTTGTTCTTTACTTTGCACAGTTGTCCACCATTCATCAACACTCCTTTTAATTATTCGCATAGTAAACTTATTATGTTTGCTCAGTTAGATCGAATGGTTCATTAGAATTAAATATTGATCTGCATTTCACATCTACCAATTTATAAGTGTCATCAACTTTAACATCATTTTGTGGAGCAAATCAACGATAACACAATATAAAAACATTCATGAATGTCTCCAAGGTATGATAATTATATAATTTGCTTGATGACACCATAGTAATCCAACTCATTTTCCCATATAAACATCCTCGAACACAAATGCCAATATTCACCGTAGATTTATTTGTTTCATATTCTTCAGTGTGAAATTTATAACCATTGACGATTATACCGTTATAAATTGTCACTTTTTTCTTCGATCCATAACTCAAATTTTTAATATCTCTATTTGTCACTTTGACGTCAAACACTTGCTTCTTAAGCTAACTCGAAAATGATTCATCTCAGAGTTGCAAAAATTGATCCTCCGTCATATTATAATTCAATTGTCTTTGAAAATCTTCGAATTCTTTATAAAAAAATTGAAATATATGAATTGTGATATTTATAACCTAATATAAATTAATCTTCAGTTACTTAAGATAAGGCTCCACTTGCAAAAATGTTGACGAGGACATAACTTTTTTTAATCAATAAATCATCGTCGTTTAACATAAATTTATGTGTTCTCCCAATTGGACGTGCTGGAAACTTAAAAATGGATAAGCCGTCTTTATTGAATTATTCTCCACCATCATCATTTCATGGGACTTGAGTTCACCTTATTTGAATTTCATGTTCAAAGTACAACAATTTGAAATTAGAATCTTTTTTTATAAAAGTATGCTCACATATAGATCCTTCAATTTTTATCTTATTTTTTATCTTTCTCTTCAGATACAACATGCACATCTTAAATGGTGAATCATAGGCGGGGTGGGTGACCAAATGCTCCATGACATTAAAGAATGATGATGGAAGTATTTTTCTACTTTGCATAAGGTAATTATAATTTATGATTCCAAATGCATCATATCATCTTTTCGTATGTTGCAAGTGCACAATTGTTTTAAAAAAATATGCTGAATTTAGTGATTGTCCCCTATATAGGTTTTGGCAAAAATTCTCGAAAGGTGATTGTAATTAATCTTTGCATAAATACGTGACTATCATGCATCTTCATCTCGAATATCTTATCCTCTTCAAGATTGATGCAATGAGATATATTAGACTGGTATTCGTCTGATCAGTTATTTTATCCACTCAAACATGAGCTCACATTGTTCACTACTTAATACATAAGTAGATTTTGGCTTTATGTACTTTTCATTTTGACGAACCAACTCAAGTTCTGGACGTTTGCATATGAGCTTCAAATCATCTCTAGAGTTCATAATATTTTTTGTTTTCCCTTTGATGTCAATAACAATGTTGAATATGTTATCAAATACATTCTTTTCCACATGCATAACATCTATATTATGTCGCACTAGATTTGAAGACCAATATGACAAATCTCAAAATATACTTCTCTTTTTCCAATTATGATCAATGTTAAATTCAAGTGGTTGAAATGTGAGTGCGTTCAACCCAAAAGTTATAAGACCAATCACATTAACTTGCGATAATGCTTCAAAACTACTCATTCTGATTATTGATAAATTTTTTCCATAGTTGCATTACGAAAATAATTTCTATCACGTCGATCGGCAAAATATTCGATGGCAATCAAACCAACACACTTTCCAACTATATTTCAAGTAAAATGACTATGTTTTTTCTTCACAAAGTGGACATGCAAGTTTTCATTTAGTGTTTCATCCACTTAACATTCCACATACATGAAAGTCATTAATCACCCATAACAGTGCCGCTTTCTACAAAGTTTTATTTCTTTGAACTGTCATATGTCAAAACTTCATCCTCCCATAACATTTTCAATTCATCGACAAGAGGTCTAAGATACACATCTATACTCTTGCTCGACAACTTTGGACTGGGAATCATGCAAGTCAAAAATATGTTTCATAAACATGCACATACTTGGTGGAAGATTATAATGAGTAACAAATACATGCCAATATGAATATGATGTTGTTGAATCCTCAAATGGATTGAAACCATTAGTGCAAAGACCTAATCTTACATTGTGAGTATCTGCAACAAAATTAGGATGACATATGTTAAAATAATGCCACGCTTCTGCATCTGAAGGGTGTATCGTAACTAAGGGATCGCTTCACACCCCCTCTGGATGTCATCAATAAAATTGTGCAGTATTCTTGAAGAAAAATAAGCATTGCAATCTTGGGATGATCGAAAAATATCTGAATATGAATATTGCAACATGAATATCCCTCTGATTATTATTAGAGTTTGACTTTTGTTTGAATCGGGACTCACTGCATTCATAATAATTTACTAATTCCTATGCTCCTTGTAATACAACATGCAATGGTTGCGATATATATCAAAGTTTTGGTACTCTAATCCAAGTTCACTCATAATTCTTTTGTATCTATAATAATTTTCAGAAATTGTTTTAGAGGTAGGCAACATACTTTTGATAATACGAATAATTCTGTCAAAACACTTCCCACTCATATTATGTTCAGACTTCAAATTCATCAATTGTGAAAAGAAGATAAAAGACACTTTATTGCTCACAACCATTCCAAAGAGGTTTGTATTATAAAATTTTGAAGTTGAAGGATTAGGAGTTTCTTCTCTTTGTTCATACTTTCAGTAAAATGTAGCATCTCGCACCATATTAATGTATGATTTTGTCGAAGAATCCACACAATTGACTTGATTATTTGAACTTTTCTCTTTCCAATATTTTTCACCATGTAATGTTCAATTTAAGTAATCCACCCAAAAAATCCTTCCGATATAAATTTATCTCGACATAATATCTTAGTTTCAATTTTTTTTATTTTTACAATTTGCACATGGACAACGAATGCGACCAAGAGAATCACTGCACATCGTTCTTCATATGCAAATCTTAAGAATTTATCAATTACATTCTTAAAATTTTCATGAACATAACCATTATCATCTTTCCACTGAAAATTTCCCCTTTCATGTCTCATTATACTACATAAATATGAATGAAACATGATTGGATATGAACTAAATATAATTAAATATGAATAAAACATAACTAAATAGGAACTAAACATGATATAAAATGATTAAATATGAAATAAACATGATTAAAAACATGACTAAATATGAACGAAAGAGGTGACCCTCCTCACTATGAAGATGGTGGTGTGAGGAGGGCCACCATCCTCCTCACAGGCGCACCCTCGAGGACGCCGAAGAAGAGCTCGAGGAAGGGCGCCGGAGAAGAGATCGAGGGCCATACTGACGGCGAACGAACGACAACGGACAACTTGGACGACGACGGATGGCAGCGGCAGCACAAAAACAAAAAAAAAGGAAAATGGGGAGGGGGAATTTAGGGCACATGAATTAGCGACAAAAAAAAGCATCGTTGATCTATTGCTAGTTATGATTTTTTTTGAAAAAATAACAACTACTTCAATTTTCTCTTTAAACCATCGTAAAAACCATCATTATTAAAGAAAAAAAATTTCATCATTATTTTTCTCTAATTAAATAATTTCTAAAAAAATAAATTTGTTCATTTTTGTTTATCATTAAAAACATAATTAAATATGATAAAACATAATAAAATAGAAACTAAACATAATATAAAATAATTAAATATGAACTAAACATGACTAAATATGAACGAAACAGGTGTGAGGAGGGTGCCACGCCCTTCTCACTATGAGGAGGGTCGTCGTCCTCCTCACAGGTGTGAGGAGTGCGCTGCCCTCCTCACAAGCGCGCCCTCGAGGGCGCCGGAGAGGAGCTCGAGGAAAGGCACCAGAGAAGAGATCGAGGGCCATATCAACGACGAACGGACGACAACGGATGACTTGGACGGCGATGAATGGCACGACAGCACAAAAATAAAAAAAAGAAGATGGGGAGGGGGGAATTTAGGGCACGAGAATTAGCGACGGAACAAAAGGGTGCTGACATGTTGCTAGTTATGATTTTTTTTAAAAAAAATAACATCTACTTCATTTTTGTCTTTAAACCATCGCAAAATTCATCATTGTTAACAATACTTTTTTTGTCATTACTTCCATCGCTAATCTATCGTAAATGCTTTTTTTTAAAAAATAAATTTGTTCATTTTCGTTTATCATTACATCATCACTAAGTGTCGCTATTACCGATGATTTAGTGATAGAAATCTTTTTCGCTAATCTTCTGTCGCTGAAACCCATTATTCTTGTAGTCGGAGCTGACGTCGAAAGAATCTTTGCAGATGAAAAATCAATGTGTGAAGTCAGTCCGCACACCCAAATATCGCGGACTCCATTGCCACTGCATGACGCTGATGAAGCTAAAGCCGATAAGATGTAATCGGGCGACCAAACAACAAGCGAAGTCTAGACTGAAGACTAAGACCTCGGCCAACCCGGATCAACGACGCCAAGGACATCACCGACTTTGGTGGGAGAGAATGTCATGGGTCGTTCCTTGGCCCGCTCAAACATTTTTCGCAACGTGATCTTGCAATGTGTCACACGTCCAAGGCAAGTCATGGGTCATGCCCACTTTTGTCAAAGAACATCAAATGAATGATCCCAAACTATCTTACCGCTTTTCTATGATTCTTCATGTATTCGGTCTCGTTCCCTAAGGATTTGACCTAATGTCAGTGGTTTGTCAACTAGTAGCCTAGGAATAAGCATGCATATGTAAAATGCACCCCCCGAGATGTTCCTCCACACTATCATTTTCCATCCTGCCACCTTGAGCTATGGTATATTGAGGGGAACATGCTAACCCCTCACCTCGTTGTAGTCATTTTGCCTTGTTAATGAAAATCACTCATTTCCCAATGAATCGTTATCATTTCTGATATGCATGCCTCAATAGCGGGATCGACGCCCTGCATTATGATCAATTGCTCCAAGACGCCCTCTATGTAGACGGAGCCTCTGCCTTGGAGCCAAGCTATCAAAAAAGCCCCTTCGATGCCCCATGTCCCATCGAAAAGCCCGCTCGAGATTTCGTTTTGATGTCCCGTGCAAGACATCCCGCACGATGCCGCTCCGCGGTCATCGTGTCCCAAGACTTCCACTGTCATTTCACTTAAAATCCGTTAAAAAGGCTTGTTTAGATGTCCTACTCGTCTAAACGCCGCACATGACCGTGTCCCGCATAAACGTACTGTGANTTATGGCGAGGGAACCGACCCTTGAAGAAAAAATGATGTTATACAATAATTGTATTTAACGATAGCAATATTAATATTTTTCAATTGCGAGGGATGAAACTCTTGCTAGTTTAAGCTTTCTACGAGAACATCTTCCCTTGTTATTTAACGAGGGATGGTCTCTTGCAGGTATTTAATTAAAAGATATCATATTAAAAAAATAAATAACTAGCTAAGGTCATGTCCCTTGTTAAGTAGTCGAGTGAGTATTGTTAACCAATTCAACCGATCAAATGTTTATCCAATTAATCAAAATGAATTATTCAATTTAAAAATGGTACAATTAATGGATAATAAGTTCGTTAACTGAATTCAATCGAACTGTTAAGGATAATTAATCAAGTTTCGATGAAAAACCAATATTACCTGATAACTAAAGTATTTATATTATTATATAAATTTATATTATATGAATATATTGAAATCATATGTTTTTAGTTTTCCCCACATTTTGTATCTGAACTATTCATTGATTTTTTATCTTTAAATTGTGTTCAAGTTTAACATTCTTTATTTGAAAACATAATTTATTTATTAATATTTTTCAAACTTTATCAATTTAATAATATTTTTAATAAATGTATTCTTTCTTTTGAATAAATTAGTGAATTCATTGATCCACACCAAAATTCTCAATTAAGCTATTTTTTTAATTAGATAACGGATAAACTTTTTTAGGTCTCCAAGGAATTGTCCTTAATAAAATGTTTGTATTTTTTTACTATTTGAAACAACAATTTGTGTAAGAATTTAAAATATTAAAATAAACTAACATTGTAAAATAATAAAAAATAAATTTATGAATAATAAGTGCTAAATAAATTAATATATAATATTATATAATTTAAAATTAATTATATATACATAAAATTTCACCAAATATTTTATCATGTCCCTCCAAAAATATACTTTTCCAACCCCAAATTAATAATCTAAAAAATCCCTCCATATCCCACAATCCCACCACAATACGTCTCTTGTTTTAACCCACTATAAAATATTTCCCACCATAAAATAAGAGTTTTGGCCCAACTAAACAATATTTCCCACAAAAAAGTAAGGGTTTCATCTTGTGAGAGCCGCCGAGGGAAAAAAAATTCTTTCTGCAACCTACATGTTTTTTTTTCCTCCACTTGAAGATTTGTCTGAGGGAAAAAATTCTTTCTGCAACCTACAGGTTTTTTTCCTCCACTTGAAGATTTGTCTTTTTATGAATAGTTTCTAAGAGATTGGCATCTGCTTTTCGACGTGCTCTTCTTTTTTTTTCTATTTTGTTTGATTTCATATCATTATTGCTTAGTTTAATAAACCATTGGTGGCTCTACAATTCTTTTTTTGGCTCTGCAATTTTTTCCATGACTGCAATTTTTTTTCTGGCTATAAATCATAGTATTTTTTTTTCCTTTCATTTCAATAACAGTAATTTTAACATGGTTTTTCCTTTTACCAAGCAACATCTCTTTGAGTAGCAAAATTTGCATGATTAATATTGATCTACATATTTCTAAATGTTCCCTATTCTTCTGTTGGCGTTGATAGTTATGATTTAAAAAAACTGAAATGCATGCTAAAATTAAACAGTAAATATATGCATAACTATAATTATAGGAAAATAAATCATACAATCAATTCTGAGGACATACATAATTATACACATGGATTATTAGTTTATTACTCATGTAAGCCAGAAAATTAGAGATACGCATTGATCAATCCTAGAGATTTTTTTCCTCCACATGAAGATTTGTCTTTTTATGAATAGTTTGTGCGGGGGTTGGCATCTACTTGTCATGTGTTCTCTTTTGCTGTTTTATATGATTTCATATCATTATTGCTTAATCTAACAAATTATTGGTGGCTCTGCAATTTTGTTTTGCGGCTCTGCAATATTTTTCGTGGCTAGAAATCATGGTATTTTTTCCTTTCATTTTTTAATAACAGTAATTTTGACATGATTTTTCTTTTTACCCAGCAACATCATCTTTGAGTAGCAAAGTTGCATGATTAATATTGATTTACCTATTTTTTAATGTCCCCTATTCTTCTGTTTGCATTTATCATTATGATTTAAAAATTAAAATGCATGCTAAAATTAAATAGTAAATATATGCATAATTATAGAAAAAAATTATGCAATCAATTCTGAGTACATGCATATTATACACATGGATTATTACCCATGCAAGACAGAAAATTAGAGATATGCATCAAGTAAATATGAGCACATAAAAATGACAAGTCTATTTATTAAAAAATATCTTCGATTTAGAAAGACATTATGAATCTATGTCTACCATAAGAAATTATATTTTTTGGAATTTCTTAATTAATATTGTATAATATAACTAAAAAGTCTTTGTTAAAAAAAATGTCTTAGGACATGCATGTGGCCCCTATTGTATGCGTTAATAATGTTTTAGGACATGCATTTTGATAAAAAAATACATAAAGAAAGAAAAAAAAACTTAAGTCTCCATGTTTAGATTATTAACATGATATACAATTATTAGTTTATAAATGCTCTCTTAATTTTATGTTACGTATTATTTTTTGAATGTTCTTTTCCTTTTTTTTTTAAATAAACATATTATAGGAGGATGAGTAATCTTGATCGAACTTGGATGTACGCTCGACGCATTGGACGAGGGGAAATGAACCCTATGTTTTATGCTGGTGTTGAACAATTTCTTGAATTTGCTTGTAGTCAACCAAGATATATGGATGGACCGAACATAAGGTGTCCATGCAAGAAATGTGAGAATCGTGCATATAGAAATCCAGAAGAAGTTAGGATGCATCTATTGAGAAAAGGATTTGTGGCCAATTATTTTGAGTGGAGGTGTCATGGAGAACAAACAATTTGTTCATCCAGTTCGATCATTCAAACTAGTGAATTTGAGGTTGAAGATTCCCAAGAGGTGAATCCATATAGACGTATGGTATTAGATGCAACTGGCCCTTCCTTCAATGCTCAATCATTAAACTCAACTCAAACTGAAAACGAATCCTTGTTGCAAGATAATTTTGAAGTTATTAATGAAGCTTCAACATCATACACTCAAATGAATGAATCTCCAAATCCACAAGCAGAAAAATTTTATGCCATGTTGAATGTCGTGGATGAGGATTTATATTCTGGTTGTGAAAATCATTCTATTCTTTCAATTGTTGCTCAAATGCTAAATATAAAGTCTGAACATCACATATCAGAAAAGTGTTATGATCGTATATGTCAATTGATGTGTGAGGCTTTACCCAATGGCAACAAGATGGTGGAAAGCTTTTATGAGACAAAGAAGCTTATTAAGGGATTAGGATTACCTTATGAGAAAATTGATTGTTGTAGGCTAGGTTGCATGATCCACTGGGGAATGGATAATGACTTAAGAAGTTGCAAATTTTGTGGAAATGAAAGATACAAAAGAAAGAAAGGATCAAGCAAACACGAAGATGTAGCATATAATGAAATGTTTTACTTTCCATTAATTGATAGGTTGCAACGATTGTACGTTTCTGAATCAACAACAGAGTCAATGAGATGGCATGCCGAACATATTGCCAATCCTGGTGAGATGTCTCACCCATCCGATGCTGAAGTGTGGATGCATTTCAATGAAATTCACCCGGAGTTTGCAAATGAAACTAGAAATGTGAGGCTAGGATTATGTACCGATGGATTCCAACCATTTGGTCAATCAGGACAACAATATTCCTCATGGCCAGTTATATTGACACCATATAATTTGCCTCCTTCTATGTGTATGAAAGATGCATATATGTTTTTGACAATAATTGTGCCTGGTCCACATAATCCAAAACAAAAAATAGATGTGTATTTGCAACCATTAATTGCAGAACTTAAACATCTTTGGGAAATAGGAGTGAATACATATGATGTATCTAATAAACAAAATTTTCAAATGCGTGCAGCACTTCTTTGGACCATAAGTGATTTTCCAACATACTCTATGTTATCTGGATGGAGTACAACAGGTAAAATGGCATGCCCATACTGCATGGAAAATTCGCAAGCATTTACTTTGCCTAATGGAAAGAAGTGTTCATGGTTTGATAATCATAGAAAATTCCTACCAACTAATCACCCATTTAGAAGAAATCGAAGAAATTTTAGAAAGGGAATGATTGAAACATTTGTTGCTCCGTCAGTTCGAACAGGTGAGGAAATACTCGATGGAATTGAAAGAATTGGTTTCGTGAAAGTGACAGAGCTTACTGCTACAGATGTTAATGATCGATTAAGCAAGTCGTCTGGATGGAAAAAGAGAAGTATACTTTGGGATCTACCATATTGGTCAACAAATTTAATTAGACATAATTTAGATGTTATGCACATTGAGAAAAATGTGTTTGATAATATTTTTAACACAATAATGAATGTAAAAGGAAAGACAAAGGACAATGCACAAGCAAAACAAGATATGACTAATATTTGTAATAGACCCGAGTTGCAGATGAATCCACAAACTAGTAAATATCCTAAAGCATGCTTCACTTTAGAGAAGGAGGAAAAAAAAGTACTATTGAAGTGGCTAAGGGGTCTTAAGTTCCCGGATGGACATGTTTCCAATATGAGTCGATGTGTTGATATGAATAAATACAAGTTATTTGGGATGAAAAGCCATGACTGTCACGTGTTCATGCAACGTTTATTACCAATTGCATTTTGAGAATTACTTCCATCTAATGTATGGCAACCATTAACTGAGTTGAGTCTTTTTTTTAAGAACTTAACATCAACAACAATCAAAATAGAAGATATGGAAAGATTAGATGTTGCAATTCCTATTATATTATGCAAATTGGAAAAAATATTCCCACCTAGTTTTTTTGATTCAATGGAACACCTTCCAATTCATCTTCCATATGAAGCTAGAATTGCTGGGCCTGTGCAATATAGATGGATGTATCCTTTTGAAAGGTAAATTCTACACACACAAACACACACTACATTTGTTCAAAACTTAAGTTATTTACTCATGTAGGTATCTTGGACATCTTAAAAAAAATGTGAAGAATAAGGCACAAGTTGAAGGATCAATTGCTAATGCTTACTTAGTTGAGGAGGCATCTACTTTTTTGTACTCATTATTTTGAGCCACATGTCATATGTCGTAATCGGTATGTTCCAAGAAATGATGATGGAGGAGATATCACCATGTCTAAAGGTAACCTTTCTATATTCACACATCCCGGTCGTCTTTATGGTAAATCAAAGACAAGGATGTTGCATGAAAGGGAATATAAAGCTGCTCATACATATATTCCTTTAAATTGTGATGAAGTTTCTCCTTATATCAGGTGAGATTTAACAATTAAATAATTTTATTTTTTTCATACGTTATTTTTCTTTTACCTAAATATATATGATTACCCAACATGCAGCATGTTTATTGAGCAATTACGAGCAATGACACCCAATATAAGTGATGTGCAAATAGACCAAGAATTAGATTATCAGTTTGCTAAGTGGTTCAAGATATATGTAAGTACA
Organism: Pontederia paniculata; assembly: GCA_001647135.1. NCBI lineage: Eukaryota > Viridiplantae > Streptophyta > Magnoliopsida > Commelinales > Pontederiaceae > Pontederia > Pontederia paniculata. Next base: position 6,922 of record LTAE01005949.1, on the reverse strand, counting down.
ATTGAAACACAAATACAAAAAATTGTCTTAAATATAATAATTTACTAACATGCGCCTTTTCAATTTTAGATGCAAGACAATTCTATGGAGAACTTGGTGTTAAGACAACTATCGCAATGGCCATTAAAATCAGTGAAATCATATAATGTATATTTTGTGAATGGTTATAAATTTCATACAGAGTCACATGCTTTGGTCATTTGAAGGAAATATTACAACTAGAGTATCCTGGATTACCAATCAAGAGGACAGTGTTATTTAATTGTGATTGGTATGATCCTGATCCATATAATGGGAGTAGAGTACATTGGCAATATAAGTTGGTTGATGTAAATAAACGACGAAAATACATCAAGTATGAACCATTTGTTTTAGCAATGCAAGCAACACAAGTATATTATGTTACATATCCAAGCATGAGACGAGCAAACAATGATTGGTTGGCAGTTTGCAAAATAAGTCCGAGGTTGGTAGTGGAGTCAAATAATGAAGCTACAAATTCAAAAATTGCATTTCAAGCAGATGAAGTTGAGTCACATGAAATCGACAATAGCCTTATAAATGATGAAATTCAAAATCTTAATGATCCAATGGAAGAGACCATAGAACTTGATGAAGATGATGCAAGTGTGACCTCTAGAGAGCTAGAATTGGAATCTTCCTCAGAAGGTGAAAGTAATGAGGATGATAATGAAACTTTTGAGGAAGGGAGTGACAATGAGTAGTTTCTCCCCTGTTCTTATATTTTTATTAATTCATTTCTTATATTTTCTATTTCCAAAGTAAATGGTAAGTTAATCTAGTCTCCATTATATTTCTGTATTGCTTTGTAAATATAATTAAATGATTGGTTAAACATAATTAATTTTTTTTTGTAGATATGGCAAGAGGACGAGATAATAGAAGAGGAGCAGGTCGAATTGTTGGAGGAAGGGGACAACCTACAAGACAAGAATTGCATAATAGATATCACACAATAGGCAACGCAAGTCCATCATCATTAACAGCCCATGCAATGCCATCACATATCGCTACAATTTCGCCCCCTCTTACATTACATACCATCACAAGTTTACATGGAACATCAACATTTGAACAACAAACCGAAACACCATGTCGAGATCTCCCATCAGTTCCTAATAGTGATCAACATGTTAATGGATCATCTCAAGAATCAGAAAATATAAACTCGGGACAAGATGTTGATGATATACCACCTGATCCCGTGGGTGGAGATCGTAAATGGATCACAATTGATCGTGGGATGTCAGTATACAAAATATTTGTACTTTTCTTTCATTCTATAGTTCTTTGAAGTTTATATATTATTTTTTTATTTGTTTGTTCATTTGTTATAGCTTGGTTCCATCGGGTGATTGCTCTCGCCAACTTCGTAAGATTTTTGAGGAGCGATTTGACGAGGAGGGGGCAAGGTGGATATCAGTTTCAAGTGAGACAAAAGAGTTTTATTTTGAAGAGTTTAAGGTACAAATAATATTTACAAGTACTGCATTTTTTTGCAATTCTTGGTTAGCAATTAAATAATTGAATTTGTCACAAATGTTATATATTTCAAATTTCATCTTATTTTTTTGTGTTTCTTATATCCTATTAACTTTATTATTTACATTTCAGAATTTTTTTCATTGGAATCCAACAATAGATCGCTTAATCAAAGAGGCTTTTCTCAAGAAGGATGTTGTACGTCATGGAGATATGATCTCTAGATTGAAGAAGAAGTCACATCGTCCAAGATATGTTCCTGAATCTGTATGGGTATCTTGGAAAAGAGCATGGATGGAAGATATTGATATCGTACGTATTTGCAAACAAAATGCAAAGAACCGTCGTGGTGGGGTAGAACAAGGTCATTGTGCCTCTACTCATAATGGGGGTTCCATCTCCCNGACGAATATCGCATATATTATGATGCTGTTGGAGGGACACATAAGAAGCGAGTATATGGTTTGGGATCATATGCAACTTACTATTATGACGAAGCTTCTAATTCAGCGACTCATGCATCTAATACACATAATATTCGAGAGGTCAATGAAAAAGTACAAGCTACTATGTCCTCCATGCGTACTGAGATGGAGCAAAGGGTTGATGATATTGTCAATGTGAGAATGCAGGAACGTGAGATGGAGATTCGGGCTTCTGTTGCTGAAGAATTACGAGGAGATTTTGAGGCACGATTCACACAAATGCAGCAATAATTTGAGGAACAAATGCAACAAATGATATCTTCTCAACATATTGTTAATTAACTATGTTGTGATGATGATTTTATATGACGTGGATGACTGATTCTGGTGGTGGTGCATGTAGTCATATTTCTTTTTGGCAATATGTTTTAGATAACATTTTATTTTTTTGATAACTTTTGAACCATATTCTAGAATGTTACTTTAAGAGTTTGTAATACATTTGTTTAGTATTAAGCTTGGATATTTATATTAATGGTTTTGTTTAACTAAGTTGAATGTTTTATATGTTTGTATTTAAAGTTATTTTTTCTGTAAATGTTATTTGACATTCGAAATGGCATTAAAATTATAAAATAAAAATATATTTATTGCATATTTGCAAGGGATTAGATAGAGAAAGCCTTTTATAACATTAATATTCGCAAGGGAATTGCCCTCGCTAACCAAGATATCTTGCAAGTGACAATTAAATTAGCGAGACATATTCTCTAGCAAAAATAAATAAATTGCAAGTGATTGTTGTTGAGAATTGCGAGGGACACTCCTTGCAAATATACGAGATAAAATAGAAGATAACGAGGAAGATTTGCAAGGACTAGCAAGGGTACAAAAACCCTTGCTAATTACCTAAAAGGCGTGTTCTCTTGCAAAACCCTTGCTATTTATTTAGCGAGGGAAAAATTCCTCGCAAATATTTGCAAGGGTCGAAACAGTATGGGAAATGCGTCCCTTGCAAATCCCTCGCAAAAAGTATTTAGCAAGGGATTTCATAAGTTTAGCAAGGGTTTTATCCCTTGCTATTTGATGATTTTCTTGTAGTGTTATTTATACTTGGTTTTAGTAAACAAGTTGAGTCTGAGAAGAGATCACAAAATGGAATTTCATAACCGTTGAATGATTTTCCATTAACACGTCCATCTTGAAGTAAATTAATAAAGATTTATCGGACTTCCACATATATCAAGTTAAGATATGAAAGAAAAATGGACAAAAGCAATTTGTCGTCTAATGCTAATCATGTCGATATAAAATAGTCATTGTTGAATTTTAAAAACATTGAGAGCCATGAATCATGATATTGATTTTAGAAGATATTGTTAATTTCCTTGCACAATGCATATGAGAAAGAGAAATACATATAGTTCTTTTAAAGGAAATATAATTCCAAAAGGAGAAAAAGGAAATAGAACATTTAGAAAATTGATCAATTAATGTCATAAAACAAATCAAACAAGGAAAGAAGAGGAATCCAGACTTAAAAGGAAAAATAAAGGGAGGAAAGAAATATTCTATTTTTTTTAAATGCCCCTTATGTATTGCACACTTTACATTTCAATCATCCAATAATATGTATCTTTTATGGTGTGAATTGCATCACTTTACATTTCAATCATCCAATAATATATATATATATATATATATATATATATATATATATCTTTTATGGTGTGAAAACTTTGCTATTGATATATGCACATGCAACTATACACACAATATCTTATATGTCCTATTTTATATCTAAAATTTATTATCCCCATTTCTAAATAAAGATAGAGAAATATAATTTGATAGGAGTATTGGAACTAGTTATTTACATTATTGGCCATTGGTGCAACCATCCATATAACACTTCCAAATGTTTAGACTGCAGAGGCGAATTGAGGAAATAAAATATAATAAAAACAAAATATTTATATTTAATAAAAATTTTACACATCATATCAACTCTTTTTAGTCGTCTCGTGCATCACAAAATGAAACTCTTGAGTCAACTCAACAAATAGAAAAAAATACATAAAGATGATAAAATTATAGTAATTTATTTATTAATTTAAATAAAAAAATACTCTTATATTTACAATAATCAATTTATGGTATACTTTATAAAATATTTTCCTAGCAAGCATAATATGTCAAAAGAGCAGGCAAACTAAGTTTTAAAATTACTCAAAAGCATAGTTTTTTATTCTTAAGTATAGTTTTGACCATGACATTAACAGGTTACAAAATGAAACTTCTTATATGTGAAGTGATTATTTCTTAGTACTTCAATTTGAAGCGAATTAATGAAGATTTAGTGGACTTCTACACATATCATGTTAACAAAAAAAAATATAAATTACAAAAAAATTCTTGTCGAACGCTAATTGTTTTTGTACAAAATCATTAATGTTAAATTAAAATAATTTTTAAAAAGAGGTTGATATTTGTTCACTTCCTTGCATAATGCGTTTGAGAAAGAGAAGTACATATAATAATTCTTTAAAAGGATATATAATTCCAAAAATAAGATTTGTGTGCATGCAACAAAATATTACAATAATACATTTAATATATACTTATAAACTCTTTCTAGCAAATGCAATAATTAAAAATAAAAGTAATCTAAATTCTTAAATTATTTCAAATCTTTGTGTTACATTAATTTAAGATTAATAGTCAAAATTATGTGCTACATTGAATATAATGCAAAGTGTTATACACCCTCATTTATCTCTTATATTAATTAAGCATAATTTTAGTAAGCAACTTGAACCCCGACAAGAAGTGGACACAAAATGAATCTTCATAAATGTTGAATTATTGCTTTTAACATTCCCTTATTTGAGCACGCTTCCACATTTCAGGTTAAAAAAAAATGTAAATCGACAAAAGTTTTTTATGAATCTAATCGTCTTGATATAAAATTATTAATGTTAATAAAAAATCGAGATGATATTGATTTTATAAGATATTGTTCATTTTCCTAAATAATGCATCTGACAAAGGGATATTTAAAAACGAAAGATAATTCCGAAGATAGGAATAAAGGAAAGAGAATATAAAGAAGAATCAAACAATTAATTAACAATTAAGAGCCAATTAAACGAATCAAATAAGGAAGAAAAAACAGAAACACCATGTGTTATTATGAACTGCACTTATCCTATGACGAACATGTAAAATGATTGAGTTCAAGAATGTTCATGGACAACATGAACACATCTTGGTTGAAATTATGAATAAGCGATGCTCGTGCAGAACGATGACGTACATGTTGAAGGTAACAAATTGGAATAATTTAATTGAACTTTATTCACTATTTTTTTTCCTTATGTCTTTCTTCTTTTTTTTCTGCCCATGTTTGTATATATAATCCATTGATCATTTTGCTGCAGGAGGACGTGCATGATGCAGTGGAGAAAAGTGGAATGTTTTAATAGCATACAGAGATTAGCTATTGAGGATTTCTTTCGATCTATATCTTAATTAATCTTTTTAATCCACCAATTTATTTTCTCAAATAAATTTTTGATGTTTTGCTAAACTCAAGATTGCCTCTAAGAAAAATGTTATAAGTTTCTAGTTTTATTAAATGTCAATTTATTTCAAGTCAAATAAAACATTTAACTAGAAACGGGTCAATTATATTGTAATAAAATTGATCTAAAATATATAATTACTTACATAAATTATTAGTTTATATTCAATTAGATTGCATTGACTTCTCTCTCTCCATTTACATTGCATTTATTTTGTTTCACAAAAGTTATAAAGAAAAAAATAATTTACAATATTTTTTTTAAAACAATAAAATTGGGTTTCGAGTTGTATATAAAAATATATCAATATAATCAAGTTGGCTACGCTGAGCAAGTTTGTATTTGAGGGACAAAAAAATTAATAACCTCGAATTCGAACTTTCGAAATCATCAATTTGGTCAAGATTTAATCTTTATCGCTCACGTCTAAATATCGAACTAGTGAGGTGCTAATAATTCTGGATTGCCGATGAATTTTAAACTGTGACCGAAAAAATAAAAAAATATCAATATACTTCTAAATTAAATTTTCAAAATTAATCATAATTCAAATTGAGATAAGAGTTAGTAGTCTCAATTAGAATATTAAAATTATTAACTTGGGCAGAATTCATTTTATTGCGCACAGTTCGAATGTGGACATAATTTCTCAAACCTCGTCGTCCGATCAAGGTTTGCCGGCGACGGCCGCGGCTGTAACGCCGAAGCCGGAACTATTTCCCGTCGAAGGACGGAAGGTAGCGAGCTATGCAGGGATCTCCCTCTGTATGAATGGAAACGTCGGAGAGGCGCCGCGGGCGGGTTGTCATAACTCATAACTGCCACGAGGCTCTCCGCAGTTGGGATCCACCGGCGACGTCTCCCGCCGGCGCCCCCTTTCTCCTTGGGCTGATCCGAGAGACGGAGGCGTTCTTATGTCGGACTGCGGCCGTGAAGTGGAGAGACTTTTAGCAACTTGGTGGAGCTGTGGAGGGTGGTGGATGGGGTCACCTGAGGACGGGGATGTAGTAGGGAACGACGTGGTCGGCGGCGTGGGGACTGTTGTAATGTGACCAGTCGTGATCACTGGTCACGGCCGTGATGGACAGTTATGGTCATTATGGACCATTATGGTCATCACTGAGAGATCCTTTGGAGTCATCCTAACAGTCGCGGATGGGGGCGGAGTGCTACGCGGATGGGCGGCCACTATAAGTAGTGTAGCGTGTGCTGCGAGTCCGAAGTTTCGGAACCATTTCTCTTCCTGTCATTTCATCACAGAGCGCACGGTGGTTTCCTATCCTATCCGCCTGTCTTCCGCATCCTGACTTCCCGTCTCCATCGTCTTCTGCATCGTGTTCTCACCTTCGCCGCCGCAAGAATGATTCAATCTCTGGTCGCCGGCATAGTCCTCGGATCCATATTCGCGAA